>VZRS01013265.1:0-22726 GCA_013398055.1 Ifrita kowaldi | reverse complement strand
CCCTCCCCTGCGGGTGGCACTTGAAGGCAAAGCGCTTAAAATGTTCCCTTCCCCAGCGCCACAGGCATCGGTGGCAAACACCGGAGAGAAAGAACGGAGGGAGACTGACTTGGCGGGATAAAGGCCGGTGCAGAAAGGAGATCAGTGCGCGACTGATTATCGTAGCGAGTCAGGGATCTTGGCAAAACGATGTCCTCAGTGATTATAGAGATAACAGAACCTTGTAATAAAATGTGATGAACTTCACGGCAACACTTCGGGAGGGGTGGTTGTGAAGAGAGTTGTCCTTTGGAAATTACTTGGATCTCATGGATCCTCAGTATTTTCAGAGGACCTTCTGTTCAGGGCTCCAAGGATGCTCTCTCCTAGATGCTGGTGTGATTGTTATCGGATGTGATAACACAGATAAGAAAGACATCAAACCCGTTCTCTTCAGCTGTGCATTCATTGTTACTGGGTGCTTGATTCGCACACCACTTGTTTGCACCAGCACCTTTTCGTGATCAGTTGCTCCAAATGAGCACAGAGGTGCATCTCCAGGAGTGCCTGATGGCTGATCATGAGGACTTAGCTCTTTTACTGTCTCAGTAATGAAATCAGAAGAGATCCTTGGTAAGGCAGAAAAAATGCCTCCTAGTGAACAGGAAAGCGATAGAGTAGCACTGATTGCTCCTGCTGCCTCATCATGGATGCACACTTATTCTGTCTGCTCACCCTGTGCAGAGCACCTCCCGCTATTTAAAGAGTGGTGATGACAGAAGTGGAGAAGAAACAAGTTTCAACTTAAAAGAAAGATGCAGAATGCCAGGCATTTTAGTCTAAGGACTTCCTGTGTGCTTGTGCCACAAGCAATGGGAACCAGTGCTGCTCAGGGCAGGTAACAGTAGCAGAATTGACCACACACTCTTTAGATGTATGTCTGATAATTTGTGGGGAGGAAGAAGAGGAGATGGGAAAGGGGTGTCACTGAACTTTGGGAGGGATATAGATCTGGGGAATTTGTATTCCTTTTTTCATTCTAAAGTGGACTGAAAGGAGAAGATCGAGTAAGCTATTAATGGGCACTTTCAGTAGATAGCATGTATTGCTTCATGGCCAAAGAGAGTATTTTTAGCATCCTTCATTGGTAGGAGAGAGCCATTTAGCATCGCATTTAGGAAGAGCTTTAGAATAGGAGTTATTTTGTCATTGGAAAAAGCTGCGGACAAGGGGAAATGAAAGCAAGAACTCAAGAGATTTTACGTGGTCAAAGACACTGCCTCTTTATCCCCTTCAGAAGTATAGCATGTTTAGTCATACACAGAGCAGGAGGAACAAGGCTTTAAAACTGGGCCATTCCCAAAGACTTTCATCTCTGGGTACGTGCACAGAGTGTGGGAGCCTCTCTCTGTGCTTGCCCTTTATTGCACCAAAGCCATCAGAAAAGTTTAATGTAAGCCTAGACACAATTAATATTTAGCCCTTTTAATACAACTGTGCCTGGCTGTGGAATGGATGGGGAAGATGGGCAACAAAAGTCAAGGCTGCCAGGAGATCCACTCCATATGTTGTGTCATAGCCAGATTTGTATCATCCTCACTATCAGAAGGCCCTTTTGTGCATTCAAAATTACATTAAAACCCTTAGAAAAAGATGCCCAGGTAAATTGAGTGTTATGTACAAGTCTTTATGACTGCTCACAGAAAAGTGATTACACACACAAAAAATTATGCCCAAATACATCAACCTTTTGGCAGGTGCAGATGAAAACTTCGGATGCAGAGAGGGCTGGCAAAAAGCCCTGTGAGTTGAGCCTGGCAGGCCTCATTAAGCAAACTTTCAAGGTAGGGGAGAGATAGTTGAATGCAGCCCTTTGCAAAGTTATTACAAGTGTTATTTCTCAAGGACATAGGCAATGTGAAATAAATATTTAGAATAATGCTTTCAGATGCTGAAGGTCATTTTAGGGTAATAATGTGAGAGACCCATTCTTCAAATAATTTCAGATAATATAGGACTGTGTAGCCAAGATTCTGGTGAAAGGGTGTTTGTGAAGTTGCAGACCAGTAATTCCTTCTTGTTAGTAGTAGTTCAGCTTTTTCCTTCTTCACAGAAAAGAAGCAGTCTCAATCATTTGCATTATTTCTATATTCACAGATCATCTGTGTCTCTTTCCTAGATTGTGACAGCGACTGCAGATAAGGGCAATCTGCAGAGTGGCGAATACTATATCCATTAGTTGAAACAAAGTACTTTGGGTTTCAGCATCTCTGAGTTCTTCTGCCCTTGTAAAAAATAAAATGTCTCTTCAACGTTTAATAAATGTAGCTATAAGTGATAGCTTTTCTGTTTGCATAACAAGTCTGAAGGGTATCAGTTGGACCACATTGATGGTTGGACTAGATGATCTTGAAGGTCTCTTCCAACCTTGATGATTTTGTGATTCTGTGATATAGTCTTCAATTTCCTTATCTGGCGAGGCTACAGAGCATATTTATGATGGTTTGTTAAGGACTATATTAACTGTTCTTGACAATTAACTATATTCTCAACTATCCTTGACAAACTAATAGTTTTGCTTTTGCTGAGTTGGAGCTACATATTGAATGAGAAGAGTGAAAAGTGTTCCAAAAAACTATCACTGTACTGAATGACATAGTAGTCTAGAGGAAGTTAGTGTGTGATATAATTAAATACTATAGTAAGGAGAACAGTTCAGTTCATACAATCCTGCATTTTCTAACTCTTAGGTATTTTGACTCGGCAAGTTTAATTCTTGGTCGTTGGTTAGGCTTTCCAAACCCAGTAGCTCAACAGAGGGGAGGTTGCTGCAGCTCTGTGCCCTCAGGTCCAACTACAAGCCGGACTGGGCTTGTATTCACAATAGTCATGCCTGCAAACACCTTTATGGAACCCACACATAAGCACATACACACAGCTGGCCCCACAGAGCAGCACAGACACGAACTCAGCAATAACAGAAACACACACTGCACCAACAGCCTCACCCTGTTCAACTCTGGCTGTTCAGGGTGAAAATCTGCTAGTGGGAATGTATATACATACACGTGCACCATATGGCTCTCCTCAGTGAGCATCTGGATGAGACACTCAGTCTGCCCAGTAGCTGCTCCCTGCATCCTAGCTGTTGGCACATGGACATAGGAGCCCTGAGGCTGCAGCACTGCTCCAGCTGTGGATATCGACGTACAGACACCCAACGCACACACAGGGGGACACACTAAGGCCCGCTAGGAACCATTCTTAGCCTTAGTGTACCCAGGAGCTGGCCAGTATCATTCCCTTTTCCTGCGTGTGCCTCCTCCCTTATGCATCTTGTGATACATTTTTGTGCAATCCCAAGATACTCTTCTCCTGCATCCCATATTGCTTCCCATATCCGTAGGTGGTGACAGCCCTCAGTTTGGGAGGGGCTCCAGGAAACCACTGCCCTACGGTGTTGGTTATTGTGCTTGGCCCATGGGGCTGAGACTCCCCTGTGGCAGCCTGGGGACAGTCTAGGGAGAGATCTCATTTCTCTGATGGCATTATTGGTGCTCCCCCACCTGCCCTTGTGCCCTGGTGTTTCTCCCTGTGCGAGGAGATGGGTCTTTTTTGGGCTGGTGGTTCCTCTGGTGGCTCCTGGAGTAGCCAGGGCAGAGAATTATTTAGGTTCCCCTACCTGCTGCTGTCTCTGTGTCTCTCCTTGCATGTGTGCAGACACAGATCACATCGCTTGAGTCATCTTTGGCAATTTCACTGCTAAATACTGATTTCTCTGATATGCCAGAAAGGCAGCATTAGACATATACAAAGGATGAATCTGTTGGAGAAATACTGTCCACAGAGACTGACTGCTCTGCCCACTCACAGATGGTAATGTAGGGAAAAATATTTATGTGGCCATAAAAATTGGCTTTTGCTGAAGGGAGGAGATTCAAATAAGTAATTTAAATAAAGTTATATACTAGAAAATCCTCAGAATGCACTAGTAGAATATTTGTTTTGGGCCTCACAGGTTCCACGCGGCATTCAGAAATAAATGGAAAACTCTGAGCCATCATAAATTGCCCTGTGACAAATATCACTTCTAAACTATAGTGCAATGCCACTTTGGCAACATTAAAAGTAGAGCATTATGTGACACTAAGCAAATGCCACCCATTATGTGATTAATGAAATTATATAATACAGTGTGGCAGAATAAAGAGACGACTGATTCTTGGAGGGGAAGGACACTAGTGAAATCTCTGCAGGATGAGCACGGTGATATCTGGCTTTTTGATTTATCCGTGTGGTTTTATTTGGAGAAATAAATTATTTTCAAAATCCAGAGGAGAGGGAAGATGAGAGAAAGTGAGGGATTATGTTTTTCAGAATTTTCCAATGTGTGTTTTGGTTAATTTTAGAAATGATTAAAAGTTACAGAATTTAAAATCTGACAAGCTCAATTTATTTTCAAATGAAAAAATAGTCTCAATTTGCTCCTGTGTGAAGCGTGAGCTTATGATTCTTTCCATAAATCCAACTGTGGGATCTTGTTACTTGACATGTTTATCAAGTTTAACATTTCATTGCCTCTACCCGCTTACATTTCCAAAACTTTTTCGAGGGCATCCTACATGGATCTGTTTTTAGGACTGCATTATTTATTCTGTCCTTCAAACTCATGTCCTGTTCCCATTCAAATCCTTCCTTGTTAATTATTTCCTTTGCAGCCCTTACAAGAAGTGATAAAACATACATTTGATCTGCCATAGGGAAATCTGTCCAGTGTAACTCTACTGATATAATTGCTGTTATTCATGTTCCCATATGAATACTCTGAATTTGAAATAATGGGAAGTTTTAAACAAATGGATAGTTTTACTTCTAATTACTCTTTCATATAAAAGTTAAAGATGTCAAAGATAATGCATATCTTGGTCAACAGCTGTCCAAGCACAGTTTGACCTTCACATTGTATGGTTAAGCNCTGGCCTCAGGAGGGACCCGACTGCACAGTCCCGGCTTTAGGAGGGCTCTGGCTGCGCGGCTCCCGGCAGCCTGCACCGGGATGGGCCCCGGTAGCACCCCCCCACCCGGCAGCATGGCCCCGACTGCTGCATCGGGAAGGACCCAGCAGCCCTCTCCGGGAAGGGGCCCAGGGACCCTCTCACCACCCCTTGGAGGGGAGCAAGAAAGAGATTCTTGTGGTTTTTCCTTTTTTAAATATGTCATCACAGAGGCGTTACCAACTTGTCTAATTGGGCTAGTAACCTACCCATCGTCAGAGCCTTCAGCGATTGGCTCTGTGCCGGACTTAGAAGTTTCAAACAGCTTTTTTTTTTTTTCCCTGCCCCCACAAACCAGGTTTTGTTAAACCAACACATAGGGCACATAGGATCATTCTCACACAGCCACTCATTGTACCCCTTGTTGGTTCAGGCATGAATGTATCATCACAGTGCACATGTTCACCTGGTTCTTTGTGTCTTCATCAAATCTGTTCTTCATCTGCCTGACAAGGGAGAAGATGGGGGGCCATTGCAAAGAAGGAACTTAACCTGTGTCTCAGTACTTGTGCAAATGCTCAGGATGCTGCCAGTGTCCTAGGTCATAGACATGACAGAATGGCTGAGGTGAGGAGGTTGCTGTGGAGATGATGGAGTCCAATAGCCCACTCAGACCAGGGTCATCTGCTGCAGGTTGCTCAGGGCTGTCCTCTCATGTTTTGAGTAACTCCGAAGAGGGAGACTCCACAAGCTCTCTGGGCAACCTCTTCCAGTGTTTAGCCACACACAAAGTAATGAAGCTTTTTCTTATGTTTAAATGGAATTTCAATTGGCTGGCTCCATCCTCTTTACACTGTCCTGTTAGGTACATGCATTGATAAGATTCTCCTGAGTCTTCTTTTCTCCAAGCTGAACTGTCCCAGCAATCTCAGTCATTCCTCCTAGATCAGATGCTCCAGTCCCTTAATTATTTTTGTGGCCCTTGGCTTGACTGTCTCCATATATCCATTTTGCCTTTGTACTGGGGAACTGAGATGTACCTCACCAATGCTGAATAGAGTGGCAGGATCACCTTCCTCAATGTGCTGGCAATGCCTGTGAGCCTCGGCCCCTCTGCTGGTAGATCCCATCTCTTCTTTGCAGTTCTTGATCCTCAAAGTGGGTCCCATCATGGTACCATCCCTAGAGCCATGCAGTCACTTCATCTGGTACGTTCCAGGTCTCCCCTGCCCAGAACAAATCTGTAGAGAGCTAATAAAAATATAATATGAGCTATGTCTTCCTGACTTCCTAAAATATTACAGCTTAGACATAGAAGATGAATGCCAAGTCTGAATAACCGTCTTCCCAAGTGATAATCTCAGTATTGGGATATGAATATCAATTTTTTGAAGTTTAGGTAGACCACATATGGCAGCTGGCTCTCAAGGCAAAGTCCTGTTCTTCAGCCGTTAGGAAAGCCATCTGTTAACTTCTAGGGCTGGAAAATTGAAAATGCTTCCTGGCTAATGGAAAGATGGAAAGAGGAGGGGAGAGGATTTGATTTGAACAGCTGCTTATCTTAGCACGGCTGAGGGTTTCCTGTACCACTAAGTGTATTTATCTTTGTTGACACCTTTTTTAGGCAGATTCTCAGTCTTGTCTTTTGACAGGCAGCAGTGAAGTTGTTCTTTTCATCAAAAGGAACATGGGGAATGGTCCAAAAAGGAAAAGGAGTAATCAGTAGTGTCTTCAGTCACGGTTATTCACAGCTTTCCATAGAGAATTTTCGATGTCTCACTTCTCAGAAAGGGCTTGGCTCTGGAAACTGCTCTTCCCTGTGCTGGCCAAGATTAGAGTATCTGTTATTCCAATCCTAAATTTATGCAATTTAGGAAAAAGTACATGCCAAGCTAACTTAAAAAAGCTCCCTAATGAAAACAGCTTAACCTCATAAGCCAAAAGCATGATATTAAAATTATATCTGCAACTTCCATCTGGATATCAGAGGTAATTTTGTTTTTTGATGGGAGAAACTGTTGCCCCTTAAGGACATTATTTTGCCACGTTTCAAGAAGAGAACTTAAAATCTAATGACTGGCAAGGCTTTGGTGTATTTTCTTACCCCTTTTGATAGATCCTGATGTTATATGTATTGCAAAAGTCGTGCTGCAGAAGGATTGCCACATCTTCGTGTTATGACGTTTTTACTTTATTGCCTTTTTGCTCACAAAGGATAAATACACTGAGACAAGATGGAAGCACTGAAAACAATGTGCAGCTGAAGCTGACAGATGACAGCTCAGTGTAGTGACTTCCCTGGACGATAAAGGCGTACACTTTTTCTTCTTGAGTTCATTTGCAGCTATGATATACTGTAAGGATTAGTTAGATTTATATATTAGGTGTCCAGCATCCTAATGGATCATCCTGGTAATATCTCCCACAAAGGGATATGTTGGCTTTTGCGAGCATTTAATGAGACTTTAATCCTCTGTGTTCTTCTGAAAGGACCTCTGAATGTCCTTGGTGAACTTCGTTTAGGTTAGGGAGTTCACTCTTTCTTGTCTTCAGTTGCTATAGATACTCCTTTAATCTCAATACACTTTACTTAGGAGTTGTAATTTGCCTTACATGAACCCAAATATCATCCTGTATTGGACAAAAATATGAAATCTCAAGAGACTCTTGGTCATCAGGATACCAGCATAGTTTAGGTGTTGAGGTTCAAAATTACGAACCTGGCAGTTGTATCCTGGATATATTTGAGATCCACAGTCATGTAGATTTTCACCTTCAAAGTTCTGAGAAACTTCTTGATTGTGCTTAGATGAACTTGGCCCTGCACAATATGAGACTGAGGATTTTTTTGGTGAGGATGTGTGCTTTTTGGAGATTTCCGCTCCTGATGCAGAGATTGTTTATGTATTTTGTAGCATGTGATAAATAGAATATGTTTCTTTTTAGGGGAAAGGAATTTTTATATGCTATAATTATTATATTATAATTTATGTGTTTTCTTTCTTCTTCTTCATCCACTGAATCTTGAATTTTCTCCTATTGGTCAAACAAGTTTTGTAGGAATAGACTGCTTTCCAGAGGTTTTCATAGGGTAAAGGAAGGCTTTGAACCCAAGTCTGTCATCGTCCAGAATTCAAAGAATCATAGAATATGCTGAATTATAAGAGACTCATCAGGATCACGAAAGTCCAGCTCCTGGCCCTGCACAGGATACCCCAAGAGTCACACCATGTGCCTGAGAGTGTTGTCCAGGTGCCTCTTGAACTCTCTCAGGCTGGTGCTGTAACCACCTACTTGGGGAGCCTGTTCCAGTGCTCAATCCCCCTTTGTCTGAAAAACCTTTTCCTCATATCCAACCTAAATCTCCCCTGACTCAGCTTCAGGCCATTCCCTTGGGTTCTATCACTGGCCACTAGAGAGAAGAGGCCCCTTCTCTTCACATCACAAGGAAGTTGCAGACTGTGATGAGGTCTCCCCTCAGTCTCCTCCAGGCTGAACAGACCAAGTAACCTCAGCCCCTCCTCGTATGGCTTCCCCCAAGGCCCTTCACCATCCTCATGGCCCTTCTTTGGACACTCCCTAATGGCTTAACGTGTTTTTTATATTGTGGCACCCAAAACTGCCTCTGGCACTCGAGGTGAGGCCGCCCCAGTGCAGAGCAGAGCGGGACAATCCCCTCCCTTGCCCAGCTGGTGATGCTGTGCCTGATGCCCCTCAGGACACATTTGGCCCTCCTGGCTGCCAGGGCACTGCTGGCTCTTGTTCAACTTGCCAGGGACCAGGACCCCCAGATCCCTTTCAGTGGTTCTGCTCTCCGGCCTCTCATTCCCCAGTCTGTACCTACATCCAGGGTTGCCGCATCCTGGTTGCAGAATCTGGCACTTTCCCTCATTGAACCTCATACCGTTGGTGATTGCCCAGCCCTCTAATTTGTCCAGGTCTCACTGCAGGGCCTCCCTGCCTTCAAGCGAGTTGACAGCTTCTCCCAATTTAGTGTCATTGGCAGACTTAGTATTCCTTGGAGCTCTGGATCCAGGTTGTTCATGAAGTTGTTGAAGAGCACAGGGGCTAGGATGGAGCCGTGCAGAGTCCCACTAGCCAGCCTGACATCACCCCATTCCTTTGTGCCTGACCTGTGAGCCAGCTGCTCATCCATCATGTGTGGGTGTATGCTGCATATTTTGTCCAGAACGATACTGTGGGAGACAGTATCAAAAGCTTCACTGGAGTCCGAAAGGATTACATATACTGGCCTTCCTAGACCAGCTAGGTGGGTTACCTTTTAAATCAGGTTCTGTAAGCAGGACCTCCCCCTCATGAAATTGTGCTGGCTGTGACTGATGACCACAATGAATTGCTATCTGTTGTCTAAAATCAGTCTCTTTCAGCTTTATTTTTGAAGACAAAACTGTCCTTTTCCAGGACAGCTGGGAGAAGGATCAAGTGGAGGATGCTACCCATTGCTACCTCTGAGTCACTGAGAAGGGCAGGATGTCACAGCTTTGTCCTTGTCATTTCATGTTTTCTAACGTAGTGGGTCACACCCTTGGCAGGCAGATTCGTGGGCGTCGTTCTGAAGTGCCTAAATCTGCTTGTTTGGTGCACAAGGAAAGAAGAACCAATGAACTCTGCATTCTCTGTTTGAAAGCTAAGGACACAGTGGTCAATGCTGTGGTAGTTAAGGTGGTGGTTTAGCATTCTATCTATGTGTGTGTGTTGTCTCTAAAACAGTACTTTTGAATTCAAATAAGTCCTAAAGACAGTATTTTAAATTTTAATCTTAATCAAGGAGTCATGATCTCTTTTTTTTCGGATCACTGAAAAAATTAACATGTTTTCCTGAGAAGCTGTTACATGTACTTTTCAGATAATTATTGATTTTTAAACTCTTCAATGATAATTTGCACTCAAAATGCTTCTCATATAAGAAGTGGTAATACCAAATGATTTTATATATTTGTTAACACACACAAGCATTTTATTTTGATATCAACAGAGATATGCTTGATGTTAATGTAAATTGTTAAAATAAACTTACTTGAAGAAGCTTCTACCATTCAGAAAATCTAAAGAAATAACAATGTTTTAGAGTATTCCACTGGGTAACTGTGCATACTGTATGAAGTTGGCAGAAGATTTCAAAGAGCTAATAAAAATTATATTAGATATACTGTAAATTATTGTGAAGAGAAGCAGAGAAGAGATGAATTTCATAGCTCAGTTTATGAACCTTAAATCCTAGAAAAATATTTTCTAAGAAATCTGATGTTTCTTGACAAAGAACAAATGTTATATTCTAGGAAGTTTTCTTGCTATTGTTTTCTTTTTTTTTTTCCCACGCCAAGTTGAATAAAATATATTAAATGGGAATAAAGAGAGAAAACCATTGATGTGCCCTTCAAATATCCTGTTTTCCCTCTCATGAAAGCAGAAGCCAGAGCTGAGGCACCACTCAAATGAGCCAAAATAAAAATTCAGTGCACCTCCTCACAGCCTTTATCTCTCTGTTCTTCCACATGCAGAGGAAGCCCACTTTACTGCCATATCTGCAGTAATTTGTAGGGAGATAATTTTAGAGGCTCATATAAATCATGAAAGCAGTGCCCTCACAAGCAGTGCTAGCAAAAGGCACCGGTAACATGCCCGACTGAGAGCAATTGCCTACAGGCATGCCAGGGGCTTTGTTTTTTCAAACCTTTCCACAGTAAGTGATACTGTGAAGTGAATTAATCTCTCTTTTGTCTTCCCAGTAAGTATCAATTAGTGTAAAATAAGGTCCTCTGTTTTCCAGCTCATAATTGTTGGTTCTTGCTTGATTTGTCTGCTCTGACAATTGATACTCAAAAATGCTCGAGGCCTTTGTGTGCATTCTTGCTGTGTGCAGCATGCTTTGCTTCTCTCAGAACGGAAGGCTGCCTGTTTTTGTGAGACAGCTCTACACTTGTACATAACAGATATAGACCAGAAGACTGAACTAGGGCTAAAGGCTAAGCAAAGAAAAACAACAGGAAAGGAAAAGACACGCTGGAAAACTTGAATTTCATAGAGAGTCTGATGTCAAACTGGCTTCTCAAAACATCAGGTGCAGTCCTAGAAATCCCTGCAGATAGCGGGGGAGGCTGAACCTCATTTTGTGTTAGTGAGTGGTAGGAACAATCACCTTGAGATGCAACACAGCATGAGTTAATCAAGTTCAAGTCATCAGTCTAGCCACAAAAGGCCAGTTTGAGCAAAAGGTTTAGATATTGCATCACAGAATCACAACTCCTTTCCAAAATGTAAAGTTCCATACTTCTATTTGGCTGCCATTTGTCACTAGATGCTAAATATTTTTTATTTACAGTGTTCACTGGAATAGGGATTGGTATTAAAGTTCACCTCAGGAAGCAAAGCTTCTTAGTTGCTGAACTGGGAATTATTGTTGTCCCTTTGCTCTGGCTAAGTAAATGGTTAATTATCCACAACTAAATTGAGCAGCTTCCAAAAAGAGAGATCCTTCACTTCCTCTTTTTTCCCAGTCTCCCCTGAACTATCATCTACTGTTTAAGCACTCTGCTAAAAATTTTGCTTCGGTCCTTTAGATGTCATGAGAGATGAGAGCTCAGGCCTTGCATCTTCTTTGCAGGGTGTCTTGCTCTTGAGGGGCAGATTAGGACATATGAGCAGCAGCAGCAGCAGCAGCAGCGATTTATGAAGTGACATGGAGATGGTCACCCAGCAGTGGAAGGACTTGTGTCTGTGATTTCAAATTGAGGGAGGCACCCCCCTCAAGTACTGGGTAAGGGAACTTACGTCCCAAGGATAAGTTCTGATTTTGGTGCTGAAATTCACTTTAACACTTGCAAATGCTTGCTTTAGAGAAGCTTTGGGATTTGACCTCAACCCACACAGAGCTCTATAGATGGCTGTTGCGAGATAATGACATTGTCTAAATAGAGTATCTTAAGCAGAATGCTGATGTAATCTCAGTTTAGATTTATGACAGAAAGCAGGGCACTTCTCTGAAGTTGTTTACTTGCATTCGTCCTTGTCATACCTTTGACAAATGTTTGAGTTTGCATCTTACAAGCATTGTGTCTATATAAAAAGAAAGGCACTTGCACTTCTCCACTTACTTTTTCCTAAGTGTCCTGGTTTTAGCTGGGATAGAATTAATTTTCTTCTTAGTAGCTGGCAGTCTTGTGTTTTGTATTTAGTACAAGGATACTGTTGATAAGACACTGATGTTTTATTTGTTGCTAAGTGGTGCTTACCCTAAGTCAGAGACTTCTCAGTGTTTCATGCTCTGACAGTGAGGGGGTGCATAAGAAGCAGGGAGGGAGCACAGCCAGGACAGCTGACCCAAACAGGCTAGCTGGGTATTCCATACCATAGAACATCATGTTCTGTATATGAACTGGGAGGAGTTGGCTGGAAGGGGATAATCACTGCTTGGGGATGGGCTGAGCATTGATGAGTGAGTGGTGAGCACTTGTATTGTACATCGCTTCACTTTCCCGTGTTGTGTTCCTCTGTCTCTTTCCCCTTTATTATTATTATTATTACTATTACTATTACTATTACTATTACTATTACTATTACTATTACTGTTATTATTATTAATAATAATAATTATTTCTATTGTTCAGGTTTTTTTGATTATTAAACTATTCTTATCTTGACCCACAAGTTTATACTTTTTTCTAATTCTCCTCTCCATTCCAGCAGGGGTAGGGAGTGAGTGAGTGGCTCTGTGGTACTTAGTTGCCAGCTGAGGCTAAAACCTAACACTCAGAAAGCAGAATGGTCTTGGGATGATGCGTTTTTCGCTTGTGGCTTGCCAGTTGATGGGCTGAGAAAAGGGTGAACTATTGTAGCCTTGTTCCCACACTAATCCATTTTGAGCAATGAACTTGGTGAGGGGAGATATTACAGGAGGGCAAAGAGCTTTTCTGGCTAATTTTTCTTGGAGAAGTATACCTGCTCATCTTATTTCTTTGCAGCAAGTACAAGAGACAACACATGAACAGGTAATAATCTTTCTTGGTGGCATGTGGCATAGGATTTCACTGGAATATGGTGATGTGTTATTGCATTCTGAGTGCAGTATTTGTGTTGTGAATATGTGCAAGCATGCAGAGACTCTGCTCAGTGAGTTATTAAGCCTCTTTATCAAATGCATAACAGAATCAGCAAGCTACACAAATTAGATGTCTGAGTCATAGTTTTCACATTTGCATAGGGGGGATAATAGTACTACTTACGGCAGGATGAAAGGTCGTAAGTATGTCCCATATTTATGTATGTATTTTTAAGCAACATAATATCTAAAATTTGAAGTGAACTTTTATTTCTGATTTTTCTGATTTATGTTGTCTCTTCCTTCCTTTTCTATTTTCTTTTTAGTTGCAAGTAGTCTGCAGTTACTAAAAAGAGAGCATAGGAGATGATTCATTTCCAAATAACCACAATAGGAGAAAGAAATCAACTTGAAGTGAAGCTTTCACACTTATCTGTATAATAAGCACTTGCAGTTTCTCATCAATTAGTGATTGCAAAAACTAATTTGCAGTAGGATATGACATATAGGAAGATGACCTTTAATTTGTCACTAAAATTCTGAAGGCTAACAGCCGCTGGCAATAGAGAGATGTCCTGTTAGGGTACATTGACATTTGAAGTGATGGAATAAAAGAGTCCTTGCACCCCTACCCCCTTAAATTGTAGAAATGATTGTTTATTGATATTTCTATAATTTCAAACTAGTTTAGAATATCTTTTCTCGCTTTGATTTCTCTCTTCCATGAAACATCTGTAGTCTATTAGGTTAAGATCTCTTGTAGCCTCTGATGTGTGACTTTGTTGACTTTGCCTGCAAGAAAAACAGTGAAGAAGCATGTTCATTTTTTGCCTGAGGTAAATGGGAGCACATATGGGGAATGCGATGGGAAGTTGCATGATGGATGGCTGTAAACATGGATATTGTAGTTGCATAATTATTTTTTAATTTTTTATGTATTTGAAGTGCTTGAAATTGTAGAGTAGTAGTATCCGTGGCAGCCTTATTCTTGCCTGGATTGAATATGCCACCCTTAGCATCATATTCCAAACGTCTCTTTTTGTGGATGCCATTATCTTTTTGTACCATAAATCCTTTAATAATAAAGAAAACTATGAGAATAATTTGTCTTTGTTATTACTGGAGTAAGTAAGCTGTAATTCTGCTGAGATCAGTGGAGCTTCACAGGGCAACAGGAACTTGAGGAAAGACTTGTTGGTTATTTTTACCTAGGGGAACAGAATCTGTCTGCTCTGTTGATTTACTTAGAATGCAAGTTCTGGGAAGTGGGAAAGATCTTTCTTTTGCCATGAGCAAACGTGTAGGGCACCAGGGAAAAGAGTCATAGCAAAGGAGGTCACATGGAAAATAAGGGGGTAATTGGTGACAGCCAGTATGGCTTCAATAAAGGCAAATCATGCCTAACAAATTTGGTGGCCTTCTACTGTGGAGTTACAGCAGGAGCAGAAGAGAAAAACTCAGCTGACATCATCTATGTGGACTTGTGCAAAGCATTTGACATTGTCCCATGACATCCCTGTCTCTAAACTGGACAGACATGGATTTGATAGATCAACTATTTGGTGGGTAAAAAATTGGCTGGATGGTCACAGCCAAGGAGTTGCAGTTCACATCTCAGTGTCCAAGTGGAAAGCAATGACACAAGTGGCATTTCTCAGGGGTTGGTATTGGAATCAGCACTTTTTAAGGTCTTGGTCGACAACATGGACAGTGGGATCGAATGCACTCTCGGCAAGTTTGCCAGTGACATGGAGCTAAGTGGTTCAATCCACAAGCTGGAGGGAAGGGATGGCATCTGCAGAGACCTTGACAGGTTTGAGAGGTGTGTCTGTGCAGTCCTTCTGAAGTTCCACAAGGTGAAGTGCAAGGTCCTGCACCTGGGTCAGGGCAATCCCAAGCAAAGTACAGACTGGGTGTAGAAAGGATCAAGACTGTCCCTGGGCACAAGGACTTGGAGACGTTTGTGAACAAAAAGCTCAATATGTACTTGCAGCCCAGAAAGCCCACCGCATCCTGCACTGCATCTAGAGCAGTGTGGCCAGCAGGGTGAGGGAGGGGATTCTCCCCCTCTGCTCTGCTCTTGTGTGAGAAAGTGCCCACCTGGAGTGCTGCATCCAGCTCTGGAGCCCCCAGCACAAGAAGGACCTTGACCTGTTGGAATGAGTCCAGAGGAGGAAATGAAGATGATCAGAGGGCTGGAGCAGCTCTCCTATGAAGAAAGGCTGAGAGAATTGAGGTTGTTCAACCTAGAGAAAAGAAGGCTCTGGGGAGACCTCAGAATAACCTTCCAGTACATAAAGAGGACCTACAAGAGAACTGGAAAGGGACTTTGCACAAGACCATGTTGTGATAGGACAAGGGGCAACAGCCTTTAGCTGAAGGAGAGTTAGTTTAGGCCAGATGGTAGGAAGAAATTCTTTACCATGAGGGTAGTGAGGCACTGGAACAGGTTGTCCAGAGAAATTGTGGATGCCCCATCCCTGGAGGTGTTCAAGGCCAGGTTGGATGGAGCTTTGAGTAAACTGTTTTAGTGAAAGGCGTCCCTGCCCATGGTGAGGGAGTTGGAACTAGATGATATTTAAGGTCCCTTCCAATCCTAACCATTCTGTGATTCTATGATTCTGTGTTTCTAGAGCTTTGGTCTCACAGAATTGGCCTGCCTGGGGCCACACCACTTCATGCTGCATCCATACCATGACCCATAGTGGGAGGCTGTACAATAGCCGTAGTTGATGGTATAGCTGCTGTACAGGGATAGCAAATGATGCAGGAGGTGGAGGAGAGAAGCAACGGATGTTGCTTTTTGGCAGAATTTACTGCAGCGATACTTCAGGAAGAGCTTGGGGCACTTGTATTACTAAACAGTGAGCTGTGCTAATAGGAGAGAATAGTAAATTCCTGACTTGCATTTTCGTCAATGTTTCAGTGAATCTGAAGCAAAAGGAAGTTTTAGCCTTCTGGAATAAACTGCTACTGAATTCCCTTTATTTCAAAGTAATATGCTGACATTTCTCACTTCCTGCTGAAGTGTTTATATACTGTCAGATAATTTCTTGGTTCTCTCTTGGAAGCTACTACAGTTTACTGAGGAGCTGAAGCATTCATTACATCTTTTATGTGTCTCAGAAGGGTATTATGAAGTTCAATTAACATTTGAGAAGTGTTCTGCAATTCTCAGATGACATGTACAGTGGAAGCATACAAAATGGATATTATCCATTGAATGCATGCTATTTGCTGTGTATCTATCTTTTATCAAGCTACTCCTAGGTAGAAGTGTTCTCTTCTTGAAGACTACTTGAACTTGTGCAGCAGTACTGGCGAAATATAGCATTAGGGGGTGTCAGATTTTGCTGCTCATTGAAATCACTTACGATTGAAGGGAGAGTGACAAATCATTGTTCAAGACTTCATTTATATAAAAATATTAACAATTCTCAGTCCCACATCTTGTAAGGACTTTTGAAGTCATTGTGAAAATAAGCACAAAGGAAAGGAAGTCTAGGAGGCAGGAACCACGATCCTGCTATTGTGAGTGTTTCACCTGCCAGGCAACGATGACCTTTGCAGTCCCCGCACCACTTCTAAGGTCAAGTAAGCAGAGTAATTAGAACATGAATTCAGAGTTCATATTGTCCTTGTAAGTTTGTGCCTTGATATGGCAGATTGTGGGAGGATGGGTTGCCAAAACCTTGACGTTTCATTAGTTCTGGAATGAATCATTTGCGCAGAAGAAAGGCTGAAGTCAGTCTGCCCTCTTTGAATGAATATAGGTTTTTCATATTCAAGTATTGTGAAGCTGGTTTCAGAGCAGCCCACGATCCATGCTTTCCAATAGCACACTTGGTCAGTCAGGAGGCCCTTCTGATGGGGCTCCCTAAATGCAAGTGCCCAGTAGAGCATTGGACCATCAAATGCTGAGTGGGGTTAGGGCATAAGCACAAAATATAGGCAAATGCATAGGATTCTTCAGCTGTAATACAGAAGAGGTATTTGCAGCTGAGAATCTGTCTCTAATAAATAACTCAGAAAGCCAGATAGTTTATTTCTTCCCTTCCAGGTCCTACTAGGAGAACTTTCCTTTGTTCACGAGTATCACAAGAGTGCAACAACTTCCAGTATCTCTTTTCTTCTGGCACCTGCTGTTATTCCAGCCCATCCATAATGAAATTCCCTTTCTGCTAGGAACTGAAGAAAGAGTTCCAGTTCTATAGGATGTACAGGAGGGATGGAGAAGAGAGCTGCAGTGGGGAGAAGTAGTAGTGGCAGAGTGGGAAGTGCCTTGAATCATGTGCAAAAGGCATTTGTCTCTCCTGAGGAAGCATCTGTCTCTCTGTTTCCCGTGTCCATGCTGGACCTCAAAATCCCTAACACAGGTGCCTCTGTTAAGCACCCAAGTAAAATGAATCTAGTCTTCAATTTCATAAATTGCCAGGGGATAATTTGCCCATGAGAACATGACCTATACCCTGGATAAGTAGAAATTTTTGTTGACTGAAGCCATGGAGTTTTATCCATCAGTTTATCTGTATCTATTTTTTTTCTCTATGGCATTGTAACAATAAGGACCATCTTCTTTCTCTATTGGGTATAAATTGAGGTAGGATTTCAGAACTTGTGCCTTTTCAATGCAGCTAGTACTGTATTCTCTTGAATTAATTCTGCTTAGTTTTCCTTTTAATTTGTGGTATAATCAAGCATCAGCTTGTTCCTTTGAAATAGACTCTGGTGCTGCTTGTCCCAGCCCTGGAGAGGGGGAAAGGACTGCAGGTGAGCTGCAACAACTGAGCAGGGGTTGTTTGGGTCTTATGATCTGTGTGGATCTGAGAAAGGAGTGGGGGAGAAAAGATCAATTGACCCACCAGATCTTGCTGATCAAAGGAGTTGTTTGCTACTCCTCTCTTCTGCTTCCAGACTACAGTGCATGCACAAAGGTATGGAATCCTGAACTGGGGCTGGGCACATTCCCTGTCTGGTGCCTTGTCAGACAGCTCCTTGCTGGTGGATGTGTCAACATGCATTCAGATCCCAAGCCGTGCCCTCACTGCATTGAGTGTCCACAAAAGCACCTGCCTGTTCTGACAGGTGCATTTTGGTGGTGCCAGGACTGATTCCTCACTTGTTACATGCGTGTCTAAATTTTCCTCACTACTTTTTTGTGGTATTCTACAAGGAACACTAGCAAATAAACCAAGGTATATCAATCACCGTATCTGTCATCAGGTGTTAGTGGACGATGTGTCTTCTCACCATAAATATCTTTCTATTTTTAACTATTGATTTGAACTTTTCTTTGGTAGTATGGAAAAATATGAGTAGAGTAGCTTTATGCAACAGCAGAGACTTTAATTTTTAAGAGAGTGAAGGACTAATTTTGTCCCAATGTGCTATTAGAACTATCCAATACTTTCTATTTACAGTGTTTGCTCATTCCGTCTAATAGATATTTGCATGGCAGAAGCGATGAGGCATGATTACCAGATGTTTCCAGTCATCCTGGGAAAAAGATTTGTGCCCTGAAGGCTGGAAGCTTTTCCCCTTTTTTTCAAAAAAAGGCTCATTTTAAATCCCGGAACAGTGTTTAAGGATGTACAAGTATGGGTATTATTACGGTTCACTTTATGTGATCTTTAATATAAAGATGGATCTATATTTCTGTTGTGGCCTTAACTCCCATCTCCTACAAAGACCACCAAACTTCTGAGATTTATTTCTAGCATTAAGAGTAGTAGAAAGGGGAAAGAGGGAGAGGAAAAGAGAAGACAGCCTACCTGTGGAGAGACGTATTATGTATACAGCATGTGTCTTCCTTCGTATGGTCCTCCAGATAGAAGAAAAGATCAACTCCCTTGCCTCCCTCAGAAATGTCTCTCTAGAAGGACACTGTAAATGCAGTCAGAAGTCTATATTCCAGATTGAAACTAGGGGCACCAAAAAATAAGTGACCCACCCTGATATAGCTTATTTATGTCTCAAACAACTCCACAAATGGAGAGCACAGGCTGCCTTCTCAGACTGGCCATAACACTACTTTAATTTAGAATACCTTGTCCTCATGTCTAAGCAAGGTTTGGATGTAATTTAGAAGTCCAGCAGCTAAAGAGCAATTCACTTTAAAATTGCTTAATAGTGAAAATTTCAATAATTTACTTTTACTTGCATCTTTTCCTGTCTCCTTCAAAAATTCCTTGTTCCAGCCTAAATTTCTCAGGCCCACACAGAATCTCTATCTGAGAAGCACAGACTACAAATTCATTCTCTCAGAGAACCTTACAGTTTTAAAAAATTACTTTAATTTCAGCTGTATACTAAACCTGACATTTTAAAATTTGCCAAGAAAGAATTGCCAGAAAAAATAATTTCACATGGAGCAAAGTTTTACTTTAAAAATGCTATTTTTTTCATCTATGATTTATTTTTGTTAGTCTCATCTGCTCTAATTGAAATTTTAACATGAAAAGTTGAATCAAAATTAGTTTTCAGCACTGTCATGATGCTCTGTGAAATGTTTTATCAATCCCAGAATCTCCAGTTCAGATACCAAGACCTTTTGTCTCTTTCTGTCCCTCCCTACCATGAGGTTCACTGTGTTCTTCTCTGCGTGGAATGATCTTCTAACCCAGCACCATCGTATTGGAACTTGCTGTTGTTTCTCCCATTATATTCAAAGGGTTGGAATTCCATTAATCAACCAAATGAAATAAATATTCCAGTTCTGACCTTCTCCAGTGCAGGTCCCAGGGCATATCTTATCCTCTGGCTTTTGGATATTAGTACCTTCTTTGTGTCCCAAGGCAGCAGAATATTTAAGTGTGCATTAACTGCTAAAAAAACCAAACCAAACAAAAAAAAAAAAAAAAAAAACCTTTGTGAAATGTGGGCCACTCAATTTGAATTAGAGGGCTCAGTCTTGACACAGGCTTTCTCAGTGGCCAATTCAGACAGGCTGAAGTTCAGTTCCTTGAACATAGACGTCCATTGCCATTAAAGATATCCTTTAATGTGTTCACGTGGTCTCCTGTTGTGTCTTCAGAAAGTCTTGTGTCATTGACGCCCCGTGGTGTCCTTAGACAGTACAAGAATCCTGTCCTAAGGGTTTACTTAAAGCGAATCATAGCAGCAGTTTCACTGAACTGAGTGTTAAGCAGATGCTGAAGTTAAGATACCACCTAGTGACATGTTTCTGCAGGACTCAGACCACTGAAGGATCAGGGCTATGTTTACTTGGAAAAGCCAGAATACTATTTATGATTCACAGAACCATATATAGAGTAAGAATTTAAAGATGTCAGCCTAAATCCTGACTTTGTTAGTGATCAGTAGCAGGTGCTGTCTGTAACACAACAGTAGCAGGACCAGCAGGTACTAGTGCTTCCTCAGATTTTCTTATGATTTCCGTAAGTTTTCACATAGGGACTTCCCAAGACAGGGAGGATATCTTTGCATTTGCTAAGACATGACTTATCCCTTCCCTTCCCTTCCCTTCCCTTCCCTTCCCTTCCCTTCCCTTCCCCTACATGATGGAAGGGTTTTTGTTATGAATACCATAATAATGAGCTATAATAATCCGTGAGGAACTGTCAGTGAGCCTTCCTTGTGTCTACTTGTAACCTTGGTTTTCTTCACAGGCAAGTATGGTATGCTAATGCTATTTTCTGCTGTCTGAGAACCACCTACACCTATCTTTATCCTTACACATTCATCAGAAATCCACTGTCAGCTGTAAATAACAACAAAATTGAATTGTAGGCATTATGTATTTAGCCCTGTCTTGTCTGAAACGCCCATCTGTACTTAATGCAATATCTTCAAATGTCAGTGTCTCTTCCTCTACCCGTGCATCATGACTGCCAGTAGGCAATGCAGTTAAGGATAGAGTTCAATTATTTCCAAAGATATAGCACTATAATATTAGGTATGCAGTTATTTTCTGCAACAATTCATATTCTTGTATGATTGTCTACTCTTTTTGGCCACTGCCATCCACTACATATGCACTCTTAATAGTGCAATGCTGTTGCATTAGGAGAACTCCTGGGAAAAGGCTTGAAAGGCCAGAGAGCCTTGGGGTTGTAAAAATATTTTTGCCAAAGAAAGCAAAGTGCAAAAACAGAAAAGCAAGCTCTTCTTTTCTTTTTCCTTTTTTAAAAGAAGACTTAACACTTCCTTTCTTTTTATTTTTGTTTCTTTCTTTTTAATTTCTCTTTCTCTTTTTTCTTTTTCCTTTTTTAAAAGAAGACTTAACACTTCCTTTCTTTTTATTTTTGTTTCTTTCTTTTTAATTTCTCTTTCTCTTTTTCCTTTTTTTTCTTTTTCTTTTTCTTTTTCTTTTTCTTTTTCTTTTTCTTTTTCTTTTTCTTTTTCTTTTTCTTTTTCTTTTTCTTTTTCTTTTTCTTTTTCTTTTTTTCTTTTTTTCCTTTGTCCCTATCCCACAGATTAAGGAGAACTGGGTTAGAACTGCTGGTCTTACCTAGTTTGGTTTCTCCTCAGGAAGGGAGTGCTGTTTACTGCATGAGCAAAAACCCAGTGATGGATTAATTTTTAGTGTTATTTGAATTGCTCCCTGGATTGTAGGAAAAAAATCGAATCTCTGGGCATGCTTTATGAATGTTAAGCAAGCTGTGACCTTAGTTTATGAATTCCTGATTTGCAATTCAGCCACAGAGGTATTCAGGCATTCACCTCCGATTTAAATTACATGCTTTAGGTTAATTAAATCAGGACTAGATCTAAAAACACCCAAGATACGCAGTTCTTTATGTAGCTGTATTCTTTATGCATTTAAACCACTTCTTCTAGCAGGCCTGTGGCAGTTACTATCAGATAATATAGGAAATTATCCATGATAACCACTGGGGACAGAATAAGATGTAAGTAGCACTGCAGCATTTATGAGTAACTGTTTCAAGTGGTTTGTGTCAGCATAGCTCTAGTTAAGCTGAAAATCGGATGACTGGAAAACTGACATGAGAAAAAGAGGTGAGCTAGGGATTTCCATCAGCAAGAAAAATAGTGGAATTAGCTTGACCGCAAAGGATGCAGTCTATTTATATTTTATCTTGTTTTGCTAAAATGGTATCCAATCACCTAATATACATTAAGATGATTTCATAGTAGTGAATAAGATAATGAAAGGATAGTCCTTTGCAAAGGTAGTAATGCTCCTTTGGCACTGAATTCATATATGTGCTGTGTTTCCCAGAAACTTTGAAACTTTTTTCTCATTTTAGGCAAAATTCTCAAAGAGTGATAGATTATCTGAAACTGGAAGGGACCCACAAGGATCACCAAAGTCCAACTTCTGGCCCTGCACAGGACCACCCCAAGAGTCACACCATGTGCCTGAGAATGTTGTCCAGATGCCTCTTGAACTCTGTCAGGCTTGGTGCTGTGACCACTTGCCTGGGGAGCCTTTTTCAGTGCCCAGTCACCCTCTGGGTGAAAAATCTTTTCCTGATATCCAACTTAAACCTCCCCTGACACAACTTCAGGCCATTTCCTTGGGTTCTATCACTGGCCACCAGAGAGGAGGTCAGTGCTTGTCCCTTCTCTTCACCTCATGAGGAAGTTGTGGACTGCAATGATGTCTCCTTTCAGTCTCCTCTTCTCCAGGCAAAGTGAGCTCAGCTGCTCCGCATATGGCTTCTCCTCTACACCCTTCACCATCTTATTTGCCCTCCTTTGGATGTTCTCT
>VZRS01013264.1:0-74354 GCA_013398055.1 Ifrita kowaldi | reverse complement strand
GCTGACTGCTGTCATGAAGGCTTCGGATGCCTGTTCTCTTCAGAAAGTACTTCACGAACCACCACGAATTGGAAGGAGTCACACAAATCACACAAACATGAACAGCGTTTGTGACGTTTGGCCATGGATGGTAATGGGTATGGATGTGTTGGCTCTGCAAGCCCAAGCCCCAGTAAAAACCCCTCTGGATCAAACCTGAAGCAAGCGGGGCTTGCACCTTACGTGGCAGAACTTTGGAGCTTGGATGAACTGTGCTTTGACTTTTCAGCTGCTCGTGATCTGCAGAAATGGTTTCTTAGCAGAGGGTTTGTTCCCTGAGGTCTGGAAGCAAAATCCAATTGAGGAGCCAACAGCAAAGCTTAAACCTCAACACGTCTTTAGATGTGTCGGGTGTCTGGTTCCTACTTGGGACAGAAACTCTCCTTAGGCTTAGGAAAATTTTGGACAAAAAGTAAGAAAATAAGTGTACTAAAACACAGAACTGCACTGAGAGCTGCATTTATTGGCCAGCATGGTTATGCCACGTTTATTTAATTTATAGAATCATAGAATCACAAAGTGGTTTGGGTTGAAGGGACCTTAAAGATCACCTCTTTCCAACCCTCTGCCCTGGGACACCTTCCACTATCCCAGGCTCCTCCAAGCCCCATCCAGCCTGGCCTTGGATACTTCCAGGGATGGGGAGTCCACAAGTTCTCTGGGCTTAGATATTTTCTCACAAGCCTTCATTTCCCCATCTTTCTAAGAGAAACGCAGCCTCTGTGTCCTTGTAACTCTGTGACATATATTAGAAACTTCTGCTGGGTTCTTCCAGACTGTGATGGAGAATTTGACAAAAGAGAAAAGAAGAAAAGGTGAAAAAAAGTTGCTAAAAAGAAAACGTTCTCAAATCAGAGACCTGTCAATAGCAGCATGCAAACTAAATTTAACAGCTAATTTGCTGGTGACAGAAGTATAATCCGTATAATTTATGCATCTAATATAATCTGTCATTTGTGTTTAAGGAGGAGAGCAAGGCAACATCTAATAAAATGTAGAAGAAAAATGAGTTTGTGAGGTGAGTGACAGAAATGTTCATTACCTCAGTTCTTTCCTGTGGTGCTCCTCTCTTTTAAGGCAGGAATCTTAAGAATTTGATCCTTATGAAGTAGAAAATTATTACTTGAAAGGGCATTTTTTTTCTTCCCCTTTCTTGTCAAAACCTAAAATTGTTCCAGTTCAAGGCCAATCAAAGAAGAAACAGAAGATTCTGACTTCATCCCTGTCCAAAGAGAGCAAAGAAAAAAGAGGCCAAGGGCTTTTTCAGAGATGAAAGACCTGTGGAAGTTAATTTGAAATCACCATCACTCGTTCAGACTGTGCATTGGGTGCACACAGGTGAGTGAAAGAGGAAAGGGTGAGAGAAAACCCAAACACTCTGACAGAACTCTGAATATGTGGTACTACAGCATTATCCTAACATGAGTTTATATTGGAGCTGCATCTGGGACCACAAACCAGCAGTGCAGAGACTGTGGGATGTTGAAAACCGCTGGAAGTAAAAGCTGAGAGGGATTCTGGATGGATTTTCCTGTTGCTTTTGTAGTTGGCATGGGATGATTGATGATGCCAAAGTCCTGGAAAGCAACACGCCATGGCTGTAGCAGCACAAACTGCTGAAGACTTTTCACCCAAATCCCAGGGCAGGTCAGAGATTTTGGTAATCAAGGCATTGGCTTCAGAGCAGTGAAGCCAGAGCGCTGTGAGGATGCTGCTGTGACTCCCACTGGGACTGACACGTCCCCTGTTGTGCCGGGATTTGGGGTTTTTGCCCTCTGTGTCACTTTACTGTGATTTATGGAATCCCCCCTGATGAGGGGGATTTATAGAGTCCTGGCCAGAAAGTTGAAAAGGTGAGAGGAGTCTTCAAATTCCTTGCTTCTAGATAGTTGTTTTATTAAGTCTTATCAGAGGAACAGAGTGCTGGACACAGCACCCAGTAAAGAATGCAGAAGAAAGCCCCCGTTATCAAGATTACACAGCCCTTTTAAAGGCAAATCACTCAATGAAAGCTTAAAAACGAAAGATATTTTTGCTTTTCTACCAATGTTCAATAAATCACCCTCTTGTGTGCACAGGAACTGCGGAATTTTTCATCCAATCACCCTAAATTACTTTTACTGCAGAATGTGGAGTAGTAGAAGAAGAAGAAGGCCTGGAGAACAACAACAATCCTCCAACTTAGTAGTTTTTAGTCTTTATCTGTTTACTACATTAACAAACCCAAAACCTCTAAATTTTTCACCCTGTGACAATCTATCTACAAACTACTCTATCACCTCATTCACACCAGTGTAGATTCTAATTCTTCCCAGAGTGTTGGTAATTTTCTCCAAGGATGAAGGTCAAAACCAGTGTTGTCCAGGGTGGTAGAACCCTTCAAAACAGGCAGAGAAATATTCTCTGCACTTTGGGCTCCCACATCCTGTGGGTTCAGCAGCCTCACAAAGCTGCTTTCTGCAGTTACACGAGAGTTTTAACCCTGCTAATATCGAATCTGGGGCAAGACATGACTCCTCCAGCTAAGAGCTTCTTACAACAATATAAAATAAGAAGCTTCTCTGCACAATTGCATGAAGGAAACCTTCTGAAAAATATAAATCTGGTGTAAAATCCTTCTGGCTGTGACAGACATTAATTCCTGTAACAATGTTTGCTATTTATTGCGCGTTGGCATTTGGGAGTTCAGAGATAGTGCAGTACATGGCAGGCAATGGGATATTTATGTGATGTGATAAACACATTTATCCATAGGCATTTCTCTATTAGATTGAGACAAACTGTTGATTTATAAAAGGAAAAATGATGTGTTTGCAGAAGAGACAATGGGGCAGACAACCCCTGGCTTTTTGTTTATTCATGTTGTAATCCTGTGATGTTATTCCTTTAAAGCACAAGGCCAGCTCCCTTGCTAATTGTATTTATGATGTTTATCAACAGCATGTAACAAATGCAGCATATTTTCTATAGGTTATTCTTCTAGAGACACGAAAACTCAGAACTCGGGTGGCAGTTTTTGAAACTAATACTTCTACTTAAGTACTTTTAAAAATTTTAAATGCCTCAAACACTGAAATATTTAAGCTTGAATAAGCACCAACTTTAATCACTTTTATTTGAAATAAAAGGATGAAGCTGGGGATACAGTGTCTCAGCAAAATTATGGGTGGATGTGTCCCTTCAAGCAGTTTTATTTCAGATGTTACTTTGGGGAAAGAACTTATTGCTCTACATTTGCACAATGCCTGTTTTTCTACCCCCATAATCTGTTTTTTTTGTAGGGCCTTTTAATGTAAATTCCACTAAAATCATCACTTTTGAGCTGGTTTCATGCCCATCTCATTGGCCACTTATTATTATTAAATGGGCATTTATTTATCCAACGTGGTTTTTGGAATCCCTCAGTGAGGGGTTGGTTATTCAGTCGCAAAAGCAAGTGAGCTTTGGAGCTGGGAATCCAAATAGGGACCTGGAGGAGCAGAAGGAAAAAGTGGCAACTACAGTGCAATTATCAGTACCTGAAACCTTTCCAAGAACATTTTCTCACAAAACAAAAACCTGGTTTTGCCAGAATAGAAACTTTCCACGAGTCCATACCAACTTCAGGAAAATGGAGTTGTGAAAGAGAAGTCAAAATGAGTCATTTCAAGAAATGTCAAAACATTTCTGAAGGAGAACTTGTGGGAGTTTTTTGGTTTTTTAAACTGTGTTAATTTTGATGCTATGTCTTTTAAAAACACAGTACTGAAATCCAGTGTTTCGCTTGACTCGAAATACCCAACGTGACAGCTTTGTAGGGAACTCTGAGTGGCAAATTTAGAGGAGATTTGGGATGAAAATTACTTTCACAACGTGTGTTTTTGTTGGCTTTGAGCGGGGCTAAAAACCAGAATGTGTTGCACTGTCCTAGAGGCTCCAGTTCGAGACCTCCAGGAGAAAACCAGAGCTGAGTGAGCTCCTTTAAAGAGAATCATCCCATGGATGGTCTGCTGGGATTCGGGGCAGGAACTGCTCCTGATACAGGAAGATCAAGGTGTTGAGTCCATGTGAGTAAAGGACAAGGTCTGCCAGGTAAAGCTTAGCTGGCCTCTACTGGGAAAAGTGAAATTTTCTTAAGACAGATCTTACGCAGTCGTAAAATCACATCTCTGCTGCCAGCTCAAGTGTCATGAGGCTTTAAAATTCAGGAGGAGCAGGTACTGGAAATGCAGATACAGTTAATTTTCCTATGGAGGTATGGATTTGGTGGGCATAAACCATCCCTCTTTAGCAGAATTTGCAACATTCACAAGACCTTTCTCCAGAAGGGCTTAGCGGCTTGAGAGCAATTGCCTCAATGGGCATAGAGTTTAAAAAAGAAATAAAAATAAGAATATTCCTTGGAGAGCCAGGGAAGTGAAGCCAAGTGAGTTATGAAAGGCTTTGCCTCATGATTGCTTTAATTTTGTAGAAAGTGCTATACCTTATAAAAAAAGCTGCCTTGTATTCAATTTACATAAAGTGTTTTAGTACCAGAGCAAGAGAGTTATAATTTGTCTCTTCAGAGGGTGGTAATCTCACAACAGAAGAAGATGTAATGGGTAGAAATAGTGGCACTAAGCTAGCAAAAAAAAAAACCAAACCCCTAAATAATCCACTTTTGTCACCTAAGCATAAAAAAAAAGGAGAAACCACTGTTACAATAATTGTATTCATATGAAAAACAGAGCTACCACTCTCCCGGATTTCCATGCTTCCCAGCCAGTGGGAAGTCCAAGAGCCAATATTGCCTTGACCACAGCTTTTCCTCTGAACAAATACTCAGAACTCTTCAGAAATAAAGTTATTCCTTTGACAGATACATTGAGGGCAGTGTCTTGTTTGGAATGGAAACCTCCTGTCGTCAGGAAAACCTTTCTAACAAAACAGAGAGAGAAGAGGAGCAGTTTTGAGCTTCTGCTCAGCTTGATGAGTTTGTAGTTTCTCCTTGATCTGTCTGTAAGCCAGGCTATTCCTGGCCTGTCTTGAGGAGACAGAGCCGTTCCCAAGGGCAGGAATTCTGCTCTCTCCCTGCCTGAAGAAGTGGCTGCCCCCAAATCTGCCCCCTCCCTGCAGCAGCCACTCCTTGGGATCAGTGCTCAAATCCTCTTCTGCTCTCTCAACAGGATTTTTATGGCTCTTGAGTAGCCCTGGGAGCCCAGGAGGCTGTAGCTGGGTGCCAGAACCTCACTGCAATTGCAGGTTCTGGCTCTGCATCCTGAAATCCCGGCGGCTGAGCTGAGAAACTCGGATTTCCAGCGCAGCGCTGCCTGTCAGCATTTTAACTTCTGCAAAAGCTCTTTGCATTGGGAAGATTTCTGTATCTCGGGGAGCAGGTGGTCATTCCTGCCTTGATTTGTTCTGTTTTTCATCAGGTTAAGGTCCTTTCCCTGTTTTACACAGCAAACATTTCATGTTTGCGAATTCAGTAATAAAGCAATGTCTTTAAACTTGTCTTAAAGCACCGAGGCTGCAAAGACAACAAGGTACCAAAGATTCCACTGTTTTACAGTCCCTGTTTTTTCTCCGCTGTTACTTTGTAAAACAAAGCTGCATTTACTGCCTTTTAGAGCAATAGGTTTTATGGGGTTTGTGTGATGGATGCCTTCAGGCAGCACAGCACATTTTCCTTTCCTGAGGTTTTTCTTACGTGTGTGTTTGTATGTCTGTGCTTAAAGGAGGAGTGGAATTATCCAAACAGTAAAAAAAGGAAGCAAAGGGATGTTCAGGGAGTGGTTCTGACTCGAGACTGGAGCGAGGGAAAGAGCAACAAAAGCAGTGGTAAGTACATATTAGAATTTACATTCTGGTTGAACAGTAAAGCACCCAAATGAGGAGAATCCAGCCTCAGATTCTGCAGCACTCGAGGTAAACATATGCAAACTGCCACTTAAAACATTCACTTGTCTTTTGTTGACAATATAATCTCTTCTTTAATTGACAATCACAGTTACACTTAAAAACCCCGTTTGAGCACACTTACCTCTCTGCAAATTTATCACTGTGATAAAACCTATCAAAACAATAGGAACAGTTATATTTAGTGCTTCATATCTCATTATTTCCACGGATTTAAATTGCTTTCTCTAACTGAAAGTAGCAGGTTTATGCCTTTATTTTTTTTCCCCCAAACAGTCCCAAATGTCCCCATAACAGTGGATTTCTACCACTTTGCTTTGTAAGCAGAATGGTAACATGGTAACACAGAATCGTGAAAGTTTCATAACAGAGTGAGATGTCTTGTTCTTCTGATGCTCTCTCTTTCCACATATTTATAGTTTCTTGTAAGGAAATGTAAGGAGAACGTTCACAGGCACTTTCCTTGCACTGTGTGGTTTCATATTTTCCATCTAGGAAAATATAAACAGCAGCATCAACACCTTGAAGAAGCAGAATTATTAGAGAGAAAATTTATAATCCTCTATGGGTTTGTAGATGTCACTTTTCAGATCTGCTTGTAGCTGACAACTTGAACCAAAGGCTTAAATATATAATAGAGAACACCAAATTTTTATTTATTTACGGAGGAAGGTTCAAAAGTAATCTTGACTCAATATTAAAGTTGTTCGTTATGTGTTGAAGGATGGGCTGATGGAACTGTTGCACTGAAATCCATGTGAGTATTGATCCAAGTGCATAATGAAATCTAAAGGATTACTTATTTTAAAAATTAGGTACACGTGGCTATAATTTTTATGAGTAAGGCACATAAGCCTCTTCTCCCAGGTAACAAGTGACTGGATGAAAGGAAATGCCCTCAAGTTGTGCCAGGGAAGGTTTAGTTTAGATATTAGCGAAAGATATTTTCGTGGAAAGAGTTGTCAAGCATTGGAACGGGCTGTGTGGGGATGTGGTGGAGTCACCACCCCTGGAAACGTTCAGAAAATGTGTGGAGGTGGCACTCGAGGACAGGGCTGAACGGTGAACGTGGCGGTGCTGCTGGTGTTGATGGTTGGGTTGGATGATCCTTTCCAGCCTTAACAATCCAGGGATTCTCTGGCTGTTACTTGATTGTTTTTACATTCTTGCAAATACTGTCCTGTCCGTGACAGGCTGCTCTGTGCTGGAGAACCTTAAAAATATTCTGCTGCCTTTCAACTAATTTTGCAGTTTGGGTTAGAGACTTCTTGTTTCCAGTGTCCTGATTAAGTTTACAAATAATCAGTTCACTTACTATGTCAGCCCTCAGTTGGTGGGTCAAGGCTGGAAAGGTAATAACAGTTACAAAACTGCAAGGTAGCTCTTGCTGATGTGTAGGAACACATTTTTTTGTGACTTACATAAAAATCAAAAGATTAAGGCAATTGAATTCTTTCGCTTGTGAATTTGCAGTTGCAAGATCGGTGCTTAGCGCATAGAGGGAGATGATAGTCTTTACATGTAATGGTGTTTCATTAGCTTCCCTATTTATTCAAATTATGCTTTTACTGTTATAGAACTGTTCTGTTTATGTTTACATTTTATAGTCTTATGTTTACTTAAGAGAATAACTGGAAACCATTCCACAGATGTAGCAGCACTGAAAAGCTGCCACAATCCAGTGAGAAAGTGCTTCGTTAGGAAATGTCATTTAATCAAAACCATTCAGACTGTTAGGGAGAAAAACCCCGCACACTTTCATGGTAATTGCATCAAATAAAGGATGTGCTGCTGTTGCTTGACTGGGGTGCAGTTGGAGAGTCAGTGTTCCTACTTTCTGTGGCCTTAATGGGTAGTTCAGTGTCTGCACGTGGCTGAGGCCTCTGAAAGGATATTTTAGGGAATATAAATTTTTATTATTATTATCAGCTGTGACGGCAGAAAACTGACGTGGAGAAATGTTCCAGCCAGCTCCTGGAGAAGCGCTTGCTTGGTGCTGGCATCAGAGGGATTCAGGATGGGGAAAAAAGATAAATAAAGTGCAATCCTTCTGCAGAGTAACAGCAAACACCAAACTCAGGAACACGAGCCAGAGGAAATCCCTGCCTCCCAATTTCACATTGCTCAGTGGCTCATCAGCACTTGCAAATAAAGCTGGATTTGGGGCCAGTGGTTTGGCTGAGAATCAGAAGCTTGAACACTCCCACACTGAGACTCTGCTGGAGGTGCTGGGTCAAGGTTTGGGAATGTTTCCTTTCCAGGACCCCCAAATCTCCGGTTTCCTCCTGATGGTCTGAACCCCTCTGCATGAGGGGACAGAGGTTGTGATGCTGGTTTGTGCCGCAGGGAGACGGATTGTGGGAGCCTCACTAGCTGGCTTTGGGATTAGGAATTCTTCCCAGTTTGTGGGAGCAATGTGTCCATGGTCATTTCAGGTCAAGCTGCTGTAATTCCGTAAATTGTCCCCTTGGCTCCGTTCCTGCTGCTCAAAGGCGTTTTTCTCCAATCACTGAGAGGGTTATGCAATGTTTTCTGCACAAGGACCTTGAGGACTCTACCTGTTTCAGAGCAAGATGAGTAAAGATCGTGATGCTTAATAAAATAATTATGAATGTAGTCATTTATCTTGCGAGTCTGCCATGCTCTCATCCAGAAGGAGGGGGAAATACGCAAGCGTTAATTGATATTTCTCATTAATTGACAGCATTTGTAGGTAAGTCCCCAAAGTATGAATTTTGGCCAAACCCAGACATTTCTGTGTGATTGGTAACTGAGTTCAAAAGGTCTTCATTTTACATTTGGGCTTATTGAGTCTTTTTAAAGAAAACAGAAAGTTAAAAAGCTCATTTTTAAAATGTATTTAAATTAAATACCATTCTTTCAGCTTCAGGGTTCATAAATGTTTTCAGTCAAACCAGTATCTATTAGAAAATATTTAAACAGACATTACAAATGTAAGTATAGAAAGAACTAATTTGCAACATTTTATCATAAAGGCATTTGCAAATTGCTTCCTCCATTACTCGACTATTTGTAGTTATTTGCTCTTTTTCCACTGGTGCAGACTAAAATTCTCCTTTGCAGCTTCTTGCTGTTATCTCTTGAAATGAATTGTGCTCCCCACACAGCCCCCACGATCGATGCAAATATGCTTTGATTTTTTTCACCAGGCAATTACCCCGAAATACCAGAGTTCATTGCCAGGTTAGTGCATCTGGTGCTGCTGATTCAGAACTGGAGGAGTCGTTTGTAAACACTTTCTTCTTGCATTATCATTTAGGAGTTGAGTGATGTGATGCCTCGCTATCAGTTTATTTCCAAACACAGTTGAATGTGTGACTCCATCACCTGAACACAAGGATCCCTTTTCCCACTTCTTCGTGAATGCAGCGCTTCTTCTTTTGATGCGATTTGGGTTGTGAGGCCTCTTAAAAAGAGTGGAAAGTTTTGCCACTTTTTGAGGAACTCTACTTAAATTCAGAAATGCTGAGAATATTGTAAAATTGCAGAAATGGTGAGGATATTGTAAAAAAATCAAATAGCACCAAGGTGTATTTTGGGCTGAACTCTGTAAAGTCACTGCAAAAGGTGAATTTGAGAAGAATTACCTGATTCAGATGTAATATTCCTAATCTGTATTTAAGACATATAATCACAGAATCAATAAGGTTTGAAAAGACCTCCAAGATCATCAAGTCCAACACGTTCTTTGTCCTTTTGGAGGATATAGGAATAAACAAATATACAAAAAGCAAAATAAGGAAGTGTGCACGGTGAAAACAAGGTGTTGCTCATCAACCTCTACAGATCTTCCACCAAGAATGAAAATATCTGTGTCACAGTACAAATGGCTGCTATTTTCTGTTTTACCAAATAAACTTCTGAGAGAGTTTTAAAAAGAAATTTGCACCGTGTTTGGGGAGATAAACTGCAGCTCACTGAACTCAGAGCACTTCAGAGACACCATTCAATGCGTAGCAAGGGGAATAAAAAAACTCTTTTCTTACCTCAGTGGAGGATCTTGGGTTTTTAAAGTGAAAAGTTGCCTGTTTCCCCAGTGAGGACTGACTTCTATCAGCCTCCAGCTTCACTGAGGCACAGTGAGCTGCTTTCAAGGCTGCTCCTCATCACAGATTTACCCCTCACATATTTCCATTTGTTCCATAATGTTCCTTCTGTGCCACTTACAATTAATGTCTGGGCTGATCCCCAGATTAATGAATTACTTTAGATGTTTACCCTGTGGACAACATCCCACCTGCATCCATTTGTTTTGGATTTCTTCCCTGGAGCAAGTTATTATGCAGTAGGTCTTCAATCCCAAGTTATTTTCACAGACAGGAACCAAAGCAGAGGCTTTCCTCTTTGAGATCCTTTATTTATTGTTTCACAGTTGTAAACTGTGTTTTTATTTTATTATTAATTCTGCCACTTTTTTTTAAATAAAATAGAGGCTGTTTCATTAAGTCAATATCAAATCTGATAGACATGAGTCAGATGAGTTCTTCGAAACTCAGTAAGGACAAAGGTTTGGCTTTGCAATTTTTTGACTTCGCAATTTTTTGATTTTTCGCCCCAGAATTATAATGAAGAAGACAAAGGCATGTTTTTAACCCTGGATCAGTTGGATATCAATCCCCTTTTCAAGCTGTTTGTTTGCAGCAGGTTCCCTGACTGTTCTGACAACAGAAGGAGCTCAGTTGGTAACGCCTGGTTCTGATTTAGGCACCGTCAGCCCTCTGTACTTAACCTGCTTGTATTTATTTGGCAAAACTCTGAAATGGGACACCCTAGATCACTCCTACACACTCGTTGAGGCTGGGAAGTGGCCATTTACTCACTTTTATCTACTCCTAAACTTCTCTGCTGGCTGTTGCAGGCCCGGCAGTGGACAGGGATAAAAGCTAAACCGCCCTGAGAAGGAGCAAACTTGGTTTAATATTTGCCCTTGACTCTTCTGCTGCACGTGACTCCTCCAGTTTGGAGGAAAAGAGTTTCTCTCCTTGATCTCACTCCAGCTGCACTTTGGAGACCTTTTCTGAGGGATACATCTCCCAGGATGCAGATGTCACTGAGATCCTGATGAAAGCTTTTCCTGTGATTCATATTTCTGTGAAACCTTGTAATTGAGGTTCGGTCCCAAATGCTTTGGCATTCCTAATGCCTGACACTGAAAGCAGTTTGGCTTTCTCCTTCCTTTCAGAAATGCCATTTCCTTCATGTATAGAACTTTTTTCTCCTCCTCCCTTCCAAATTTGGGGGCCTTGTTTAGAGGGGGTTTGTGACTTCCTTCAATGATGGAAGAAACAACGAGAGACAAAGCTGACCCAACAAAATCTGAGCCTCCTCATTCTGTGGCTGGGTCCTCACATACTTAAAGAAGAAAGGCAGCTCTGACAAGGTCCTGGCCTCGCAGAGCTCCCAATGAACAAATCAAAACTAGGTTTTTTTTACTTAATCTGCCATTTTTTTTCCTCCCTAGCTGTTAAACTTCTCCAGCTTTAAGATGGAGGCAGTTTTCTTTCTTCTATCCCACCTCTCCTCAAACATGATGGAATTTTCCATCTGCCCTCACCTGAATGTGCCAGTGTCTTATTTCTGCTAGCAACAATTTTTTGAACTGTGCTGGATCTTTACCCTTATTGCCTCAAGGAATGGGAAAACCTTTCAAATTCCTTCGTCCCCATGGATTTCCAAGCTTTGTTGTATCCATATTCCCACTGTGTGTGTTGTGCTGTGCAGATGTTCAGAGTCTCACCTTGTAGCTGCGATGAGATTTTGTGTTTGGCTGCACAGTGCCAATCTGCCAGTTCAAATCTGCTTTTTCGTGCACATTTCACATCTGTGTATTGCACTTGTTCCTGCATAAAGGGGAAAAAGAGGGCATTAAACCCCACTCTGTATCTGGAAACCTCCTTTATGATTCTGCCTTCTCTTCTCTCTCTTCTCTTCTCTTCTCTTCTCTTCTCTTCTCTTCTCTTCTCTTCTCTTCTCTTCTCTTCTCTTCTCTTCTCTTCTCTTCTCTTCTCTTCTCTTCTCTTCTCTTCTCTTCTCTTCTCTTCTCTTCTCTTCTCTTCTCTTCTCTTCTCTTCTCTTCTCTTCTCTTCTCTTCTCTTCTCTTCTCTTCTCTTCTCTTCTCTTCTCTTCTCTTCTCTTCTCTTCTCTTCTCTTCTCTTCTCTTCTCTTCTCTTCTCTTCTCTTCTCTTCTCTTCTCTTCTCTTCTCTTCTCTTCTCTTCTCTTCTCTTCTCTTCTCTTCTCTTCTCTTCTCTTCTCTTCTCTTCTCTTCTCTTCTCTTCTCTTCTCTTCTCTTCTCTTCTCTTCTCTTCTCTTCTCTTCTCTTCTCTTCTCTTCTCTTCTCTTCTCTTCTCTTCTCTTCTCTTCTCTTCTCTTCTCTTCTCTTCTCTTCTCTTCTCTTCTCTTCTCTTCTCTTCTCTTCTCTTCTCTTCTCTTCTCTTCTCTTCTCTTCTCTTCTCTTCTCTTCTCTTCTCTTCTCTTCTCTTCTCTTCTCTTCTCTTCTCTTCTCTTCTCTTTTCTCCTCTTCTCTTCTCTTCTCTTCTCTTCTCTTCTCTTCTCTCCCCTCCCCTCCCCTCCCTTCCCTTCCCTTCCCTTCCCTTCCCTTCCCTTCCCTTCCCTTAACTGTTGCTTGCTATGGGGTGTGGGTAAATAAATCTGTGGTTACTTTGACTTTTATCAACTAAAAAAAACCATTGGACTCTCTGAAGTTTGGTGACAGTCATAAATAATCTGTAACTTCCAAACTCAATCCCATATTCTCTTCCAGTTAGGTTATTACTTGAAGTGTGAGGTTACAGTTAGGATTCCATGGGTTTGCCACAAGTGGCCGAGTCTCAGAGCTGGGGATAAATCAATACCTGCACTCCACAGCCATGGTGGCTCGAGGCAGAATGCCCAGTCCAGCCTAAGGATCCTGGAGGATGCCTGGGGTGTTAGATCCTGGATGAGTCCAGGATAAGAAGCTGCCTCCCTCATTGCTTGGGGAGCCACAGAAATGAGTCCTTGAGAGGCAGCTCAGCTCCCAGGTCAGTGCCAGAGCCAGACTGAGGGAGCTGAGGCTGCTCTGTTGAAACCAGAGAAATCTTTCCTGAGGAAAACACTCAGTGCTAATAGGGTGACCTGTGTCTGCAGCGTTTTTCTTTCCTGTTTGTGTGATTATAAAGTTCAGAGGTAATTTCACAAACTTGCATCCGACTGGCTCAGGGTTGCTAAATGTCCACCCACCCACTGTGCTTTAGTGTAATAATCAGATTAAACATGTTCTATATTGAAAAATGATCAAGCATTTCCTGCATTCGGCTCCCTGGGGTTTTCCAGGGCTTTTACACTTTATTAAAAAAAGACCCTCACAGTTTTAGTTAAGAAAAGTAGAAATGACCTACAGATTTGTGCTGTTGTCCTAATAATTGCTTTATCTTTTAAGCAGGCATTTTTCTGTAGTTAACCTTCTGCTATGCACATTAAAATAAAGTTCAGAAGAAAACTTCTGTAGTGATGGTGGCGTCACAGTGCTTTGAGCACTAATTTGCTGCTTTACCTGGAGGAGCAATACCTATTTACAGTATTCTTTCACCCTTCATGCAAAGATATTGTTTGGTGATCAGAGCATAATCCTGGAAGTTTTGGTTTTCTGCTAGACTGGAAACATCACTGTCAGCAGCATTTTGGAAAATTGATTCTCTGTATTATTGCAGTGATTAATAAATATTCTCTCTTCTGTAGAGTGAAGACCCTTCCTCAATACTCGCTGTACTGAGAACAAATACTTGGGGCTTTGAGAAGTGAAAAATTTATTGCATTTTTTGGCTTGGTGTTGCACAAAAAGCTTTGAAAGCTGAATTTGACAGAGGGACAGTAGAGTGTGGAGTGAGCCAGAAAGGACTGGGTTTGTCTGGGGAGAGAGACCAGGCAGTGCTGAAATCAGGCAGCAGAGACAAAACCTGCCCTGACCTTGTGCTTCACTTCAATGTGAATAAAATCTAGGAGAAATAATTATGTCATATGTTGTAAGAATAATTTCCTTTGATATTACAGTTGGCCTGGGTGATAGTTCAACGTGATAAATGTCTCCCCGGGTTTTCACTTATCTGCGGTGTAAATCAACACTCAGAAACAGCCGGGGTGGCATTTGGCTTTTCCTGTCCTGAGGATTTGTCTTGCTGGGAGTCGGGATCACATCCCATCCTTGCCAGAGGTAATTAGGTGGGAAAAGTCTTTTGTTTAGTCCCCAGGGATGTACTTGTCTTGCTGATGGCTTCGGGAGAGTTTACCTTCTCTGCTCCGGGTTGTATAACGAGCTTGGGAGCACTAATTGTTTCAGACAGGGTTTTATTGGGTGCCAGGGCAGACACTGATAGGAGTTTAGCCCTTTATAGCATTGACGTTTTCCAACAGATCCTGCTGAATCAATTAATGATGGCGTATTAAAAAAGAAAATAAATTAATCCCTTAACTCTGCCAAGGAAGGTGTTTTCTGCTCTGGAGTAATAATTGACAAAAGAGCTGTGAGTGGGATCAGTAGAAGGAAAATTCATTATTTGAAAGGTTCTTGGGACCTTTCACTGGAGTAACCCCCTTTTATAAAGATGTGGCAGATACATCCTCACACAGGTGGAGAAATAAATGAATTCATGGGGTTTAATCAAAAACGTCAGAGCTTGCTCAAAACAAGTTCTGGACCATACTTGACTTTTGATACAATAAAACTTGACATTGTTTTGGGGGGTCTTGTGCAGAACAGTTCCCAATTAGTTAATTTTCCCCACCTATAATAACTTTAAGCACTTTTAGAGCAGGTACTTTTGCATGAATTTAGCAATTGATTCAAAGTTAAACAAAAGGTGATGCACGTGGAGAGAAAAAAAATTAAAATTTTATTAGGTTCAGCTGCATCAATCCTGATTTATTTCCCACTTCATCTTTCTTTCAACTGGAATTAAAAAACGCTGCCGTTCTTGACTAATTTTATTATTTTATAACTCGCTTCAAAAATTTATATAAACTTCAGATGCTCAGCATTTTTTGCAAATGTTGACCCATGACTGGCCAATTTAAATTGCAACAAGGTCAGACCTACCCCCCATAATTCACATAATGAAATGCCTCATAAAGTCTGAGAAGCCATAGCCCAGGAAGTGCAGAGGGAACAGGATCTTCTCCAGCTGCTGAAAAAGCAATGAAAACGTTGCAGTATTTTTCTGTGAAGGAGCAATAACAAAACCTTTCCAGCCCATAGTCTGACTTGATTTTAAAGATTTTAAAGAACATTCAATTTGCTTTAGAGTGAAGGCATTTTCTGCCTGAATTATAAACATTACACAGAACTGGGGGCCAGCCTGGATAAATAACTGATCTGATATTTCTGTAGAGTCATCTCTGCCAGGCTTGGGTTTCCACAGCTCAGTGCCTGTGACAGGGAAGAGGGATTGGGACTAAAAGCAGAAATATGTTGTGGGTAAACGAGTGCTCCCCAAAGTACTTTATGGGGTTTGCAGAATAACAGTAGCATTTGTTTTATCAACACCTTTGCACTTGGATGGCTTTTCCCACCATGCTGGAATCATCTCGAACTGCTGATTTTCTGCCTGCAATTAAAACTGTGGCTTCAGAATGACCACGGGGACTTTTTTGTTTGCAAAAGCTGTTCTGAAATTCTATTAAATTATGACCTGGAGAGAGAATGTTGCGAGTTTTATCAATGCATTACCTGTGTTCAAATGACTAAATGCCATCTCCACTGACAGCCTGGATTAATTTGGGCTCTCCTGAACTGATGCTGGTTTAATTGAGATCATCTGGGGCTTCCACTGCCCCCCAAGGATAAAGCAGTAGCTTGGAGGACATTTGTTGCTCTGGGATGCCCTGCAGTTGCTACAGCACAAAATAAACCCACACCAATCCACAAAATATTGTCTCATATGAATGATTTCACATCTCTGCCAGGCCTGTCTGTGTGGTACTTACATTTGTGCTTGTCTGTAGGTTGGAATTACACTTTCTTTTATGTGAAGCATAGGGAAGTACCAGTAACTTATTTATATTTGCATAGATCTTGATCTGACAGAGCACATAAGTCCCATATTGATCAGCAGGATTTAAGTGTGTGTTATCCCTCCTGCTGAGCTGCAGCCAGAATTTTTAGTGCTCACTGGCAGTGGGGACAACTCTCTTTTGTAAGCTGTTAAATAGCAAAATTTGTGTGAGGAAATTTCTCTCCCATTTCTCCAACACTTAGAATGGTTTACATTTCAAAGTTAAATGGGTTGCTCCTGTGTGAGGAAAATGGGATTATTTTGCTTGGCTCTAAGGTTGAACAGATTATGATGTAGCTTTGGAGTCTTGGACAAAGCCTGAAACTCAAGTGGGAAGGGTATAAATGACACATTAGAGTGGCGTGTCATAAAATGGGTTTAAAAAGGGATCCATTTTAAGGAAAGAAAAAGATGAAAGGGCAATAGACATAATGGCATTCCTGTAATAGCAGTCAGAGTGGAACTGAGCAAGGGAAGCAAGGAAAGAAAGGAAGTGCAAAGATTCCACAGTTTCAGCAGAAAGTGCTCCCTAATTTACCATACTGATTATAATATATATATATAGACACAAAGTTTTAGGATTTAGAAGAATCAAATGCTGCTGACATCACCTAGAACCCATCTTCCAAGCAGAAAAGCTGAGTGGCAGAGAAACTGCCTTGTCCTGAACAATCACAGAGCTTTCTGAGGGTGCTTCAATGAAAGCAGTCACAGGCTGTGATGCCTGCCGGCACTCCCTCCTGGCTGAATTGTAGCTCTTTGTGTTGGCTATTTTCATTTTAAGCTAAAAAGGTGTCGGTAATAGTAGAAAAGTAATGTGCTGCAACTCTTAAAAACAAGGATAGTCAGTGTCCATCTCCCTGCTCCCATCCTGAGGGCATTATTCGCAATGGGATTTCAACCCTGACGCTGTTTGGGGCTTTTAGGTGAGGCTCCTCAGCTGCTGCTCTGCCCTGTGCTGGGCTGAGATGGAATTTTTCTCATGGAAAAGCCTTCCTGAGCCGGGATTGCCCCTGGCATGAGGCCACTGCTGGGCTTGGGATGGGTCTCCAAAGCCCTGAGGGCAGAGGGTGAGCAGCAGCAGGAGCAGGGGGCTGGGGAACGTCACCTTCCCGTGTCACATCCCTCAGACTGGCGGCCGCTGGGTGCCATCGCTCCCTGCCGCTCTGGCTGTGTCTGCTTCCAGTGCTCACCAGGAATTCCTTGGCAATCTCCCCTTCCTCCTCTCCCGACCTGCTGGGAAGCTGCTGAGCTCTTGGTTGCTGTTATAAAAATATGATGATTTCGGATGTTAAATCAAATAAAAACGGTTTATTTAACAATTAAAAAAACTGGAACTAAAAAGCCCCGAAAAATTAGATAAAAATTGAAGTCCGAGACCCTTCGATCAGAGATTCTTTTTCAGCCGGTTAGGCTATTAAAAACCCGAGCATAGCTTTGTTTCTCGGCACGGAACTGCTTAAAAAAAGGCAGAAAAGGTTATTATGTGGCCTGGTATTCTAGCAGCCGAGGCTCCCTCGTGGCTGGTCCAGACGAAAGAGAGAGAGAATTGGAAATCCGGCTGGGATAAGGAGAAGTCTCCGCCTTTCTTCACTCCCAGTTTCGCCTTCATGTNAAAAGGGTTTATGCATAACAGTTGCCCTTCAGGCTGGGCTTTCCCAGCCCTTTGCTGCGGGGAGGGCCCAGATTTGACGCAGCGAACTCTGCTGTGGGGCTGAAGAGATGCTGCTCCCTGCACTCACCCGGGGGGCATCCATCAGCCCCAAGCCCTGCATTTCTCCCNCTTCCGAGAAATAATTTGTGCAACCACACCAGTCCCAAGGAATGTGATGAATATTCATGATTTAACCCTTAATACCGTGCTGCAGGGAGCACCGGTGTGTGTGTTTTGGAGGAGCGATTCCCACACACCCGGCGCGCCGAATAAAGCAAATACCCACTTCTCTGACTTGGTCTCTGAAGTGACTCCGGGCTCCATTGGGGCGAATCACCTACCCTGCCCTATCTTCTGTGTAAGGCCAGTCCTTACAGGTGTCTGTAGGAACCTGTCTGGTGTCTGTAGGAGCTGTCACCCCTTGTAGAAAGCCGCTCTGCAAGACGTCAGCACGGCCCGAGTGGCTGCTGGCTCCGGAGCTGCTCTCTCATCCCTCCATCCCCTCTGCAGAGGGAAACAGCTCCAAATCTGCCGGGCACTCCCGGCTTTCCGGCTGATGCCTGTGACAGCACCGTTCTCCTCACCCCAGGATGCTTTTGCAGCCCTTGGGGTGATGCTCCTGCAGCCCTGTGAGAGCCAGGGGAATGTTCAGGGCAGCAGGCACAGCCCGGCCTCGGCTCCATCCTGCCCCAGGCACGGGTGACGATGTAGTGCTGAGTTTCGGTGACATTTCACAAGGAGACGAAGCTACAGCTTTGCCTCCTGACAGCAGCAGTGTCCCCTGTGAGGCTGTGGGATGCTGAGTGTGACACGGACCCCGTTACCTGGAAACAGAGCTGGGAAGGGAAACTGGCCCTTGGGGAGCCTCAGCTGAAAGGGAACACCTGACACTGTCTCGGGCTCTGGTGTGTGCTGGTGTTATATCAGCCTGAGGGGGATGCACAGGTTCCTTCTGCCCCTTCCCAAACATTCCTGCTTGCTCAGATACTTGTATTTTTTGTTCTCCTTAAAGATGCAGCAATTTCCAGCACAGATTTCTCCATTCAATGTCACTGAAGTGACACGGTGAAGATGAGGAAAAGCCTTTATTTTTGCAATTGACAGAGGAATGTCTAGTTCTGTTAGTTTGTTAGGAACTGAATTAAAGGATTTTTTTCTCTTTTGCTTAAATAATAACTCTATTTAAGGAAGTTTTCATCTCCTTGTGATAAGACGCCCTGTGGAAAAATTTGTTTTCTTCCAAGCTTTACTTACATCAGTACAAATTAAAGAACTGGAATTAGAATACATTTTTTTTAGGCTGAAGTCTGTTCCCTTTGGGTGAGTGCATGGGCCTTCCTTCTAGTTTTCTCCCCTGAGAGTTGTGTTTTCTTTCCAGGCCATTAAAGGGAGCAGGAGAGAGCAGGAGTGCTCCTCTGCCAAAGGTGTCAGACAGACTGGCACCTACTTCTCGGTCAAATAGCACTTTCTATTTGAAAAGAAAAGAAAAACAAGAAGCAAACGCAGGGCATCAGCTGCTGTGTGAAATCAATCTTCCTGTCTGCTGTAGGACAGAGCTTGCTTTGTAAAGAGGAAGGAAAAAAACCCTCTCCTAAGAGATGCTCCATTTCTGGGTTTGCTCAGCGTCCTTCTTGGCACTCTTCTTTCAACACTGCATCAGATACTTAATAGACTACAAAATATTAGATTAATTAGGACATGCAGCAGCCAGGGCATTAATGATGGAGTCATTGCTAAGCCAGTCATTCATTTTGAGGAATGATTCCAGCCTGAAGCTTCCCTAATTGTCTGTTTATTGACTATTGTATTTTCATCCTCATTTTGAGACAACAGTTGAGAGGTGGAAGGTGTGCTTGTAGCTTGATGGAGCACAAGCAATCCTCTACGAGGTTTTCCATTTCCAATTATTCCTTTTGTTAATCTCTGTTGAATAATGCAATATCTTCTTCATCAATAGCAGAAGGAATCTCAGGTAACAAAGCTAAGCTACGCTCGGAATTCTGAGCTAGGTCCTGAATATGAGGGAATTAAAGCCCTCCCAGGTTAGCCCGAGACTCAGAAGTCTGCCAGCATCCTGGGTGGGCTCCCATTAATGCAGCTGCTTAAAATAATTAGGGATCTCTTCTTCTGTCAGTTCTGCTCGGGAGCTTTTCAGTGGGATGAGAGCCTCTTTCTTTTCCGTAATCCAAGAGGCTTGAGTAACAGGAGACCTTAGCAGGGAAATTTGGGAGAATGGGGAAAGGCAGAGGGATTAGTGCTGCCTAATTTTAGTCATATATATCAGAAGCTTAGAGAAATTAATCTTCTAATGTGATAAATAGGGAGAAGAACTCTGAAGTTAAGCTCGGAAATGCCTGATATAGGAACCTCCCTCTCTTCCAGGGAACTGGAATCCAGCCTTGGGAACTTGGGGTGGATGTTCTGGCTCTCACCCTTTTGTCCACTTTAGAAGAGCAACTGATTTGCTCAGGATTTTGAAGAAAAGAGCAATACTGTTGAGCTGGCTGTGGAACAGGGGTAAAATTCCTGTCTGTAGGTTTGCCATGGGGGGGATGTAGCAGCACTGAGTGCTGCACCTGCCTTCTGCTGCAGCTGATCCTCCCCTCCCAAAGGGAATTCCATTCCAAGGGATTGGGATGGCTTGACCTGTTTCAGGAAGAGACAGACTCAAAACCCCACCCAAACTACACAAAAGCACCCCATTTCCATGGTCAGCAGGCACCTGAGGCATTTCTTATGTGGTATAAACTCCCCCGGTGCTTCTGGCATCCTGGACAAAACCATCTTTGGTTTGGGTCTGAGCCCTGTGTGAGCTGGTCACACAAGCAGGTGGGAACACTGATGTTTGTGCTACGATTTCCCTCCTAACTTTTCATTTGTAGTAAAATACAATGTGTCAAACAGAGGATTTCCCTCCTAACTTTACATTTGTAGTAAAATACAATATGTCAAACAGAGGATTTCCCTCCTAACTTTACATTCGTAGTAAAATACAAAGTATCAAACAGAGAATTGCATTCTCCATCTCCATATTTACAAAAATCCCTTGTGATCCCGTGGGTGATGTTTGGTTGGAACTTTACTCAGCTTCCTCCTTGCTGTTTCCCTACACAGTTATTCTTTTGCTTGAATAGACAAGCTTGGTTTTTGGCTGCCCATTTCTGGAAGGAAGAAATCCTGCAGGGCTTGAAATTGCATGGACAGTTCTTCTGAAGAAGATGAGAACAAAAGTGCAGCCACCTCACTCCTCTGCCACTCCTGCCCAGCCAGCTTTAAATTCTCCCTTTCAATTTAGCGTCGGTCTTGCACCACTCAGCTCACATTTTTCAAGCTGTTGTGAAGTTTTCAGCCTTTCAATAATCTTTGTATTAATTTCCTCACACCGAAAATAAGTAATTACTCGCATTTTTCAAAATGTGATGCAAATTAAGCAGCTACACTGCATCTTCTCCTGCTGGTTATTTCAGGAGAGCTAATCTACAACGTGGGTGACCTTTTCCAAATTTGGACCCATCTGGCATTTTCAAATGGAATTGGGTATTGATCTCCACACTGTTAATTTATTGTTTAATTAAGAAATCATCGTGCTGTGATGTGGTTTGATTGCACATCCTTTTCTACATCAACCAATTAACGTGGAGAGCCATCTCAAAACTATCACTTTTTATTATTTTTTTTTAATGGAGCTTCCCAGAAGTGGAGGTCTCCTCTCATGGACTAATGGTTTGGAAGGCACTTTAGCATAAATGACCCACAGGAGCTGCTGTAGAGAGTAAATTCTCAGTTTATATCATTTGGGCAGGACCAAGGTGCTGCTTCCTGCCCTTGATGGAGTGTTTCTGGAATTCCTTGTGCATCCCAGGTCACCGACTCCTCTGTGAAATACAGAAGTGGTTGTTAAGGACTGGTCAGAACTGGGTTTGCTGTGCTGCCTTTGCTTATTAGGGAGAAGAAACAATATTTCTGGCATGGGGCAGCACCATCAAGCTTCCCTGTGGGTGAGAAATATTTAAAGCTGGCTTGTGATGTTGCCAAACTCTTTCTATTTTGTGCATTTAAATTGTGCCCAAGCAAACCTGAGTTTCATGTGTTCTCTGCAGAATATTTGTTTCCCAGCTGCCTTAAAAGAGATTCTCACAAGAGCTTATTGAGCCTGCCTCGTATTTTTATTAATTTTTATTTTTAGTTGTTTAAACCGAGGTCTTATTGAAGTGTTGTATTCTGCCTCCTCAACCCCTGCTTAAAGGTCCACCCAAAATCTCCTGTGAATGAAGATTGAAACTAAAAATCCTGGAAGGGATACTTGAGCCAAGGACTCCTCTTACAGTCAGATCTTTGGGATATATTAAAGTTCTAAATACTGTAAATGTGTTATCTAAATACGTAAATATGTTCTAAAATATTCTTGCTTGGCCCTCAGTGCAGGTCTGTGTGAAATACCAAAACCAGGCACCCCCAGGTGTGTTCAAGGAGCAGATCTGATCATGGGAAATTACATTATAAACTAGCAACTTTAAAGCAAACATTTATTTCTAAAAAGCTGCAGAAGCAACCCAGCAAAAAGGGTGGCTGGGATTTTTTTCTTCTCTTCCTCCTCTTTAAAGTTTTGCCTAAAAGAAACAGCATTTTTCCTTCATAACTTTTATTTCACAATTATGGAAACAACAGCTCTTCTGTAGTCCCCATTTCTTTTTCATTAGTCAGTTTTGAGGTCAAAATTAATAACATTTATAATATTAATATAATTAATAATATTTATCAAGTAATTTCTGACCACAATGAAAAGTTACCCATAATATTTTGATTTATTAAAATTAGATATATATTTTAATCACCAAATAATTTAGTAGAAATAATATGAGCACATCTGGCACAAAAGCATCCAGAAATAAATCACAGTGGTGTTAAATTTAATCTGGCCTAAACTTCAAACATAAACCATTATCAGATAATAACTTCAGCTTAGTTATTCAAGTCATCTTTGCTGTTCCAAGTCCACTCTAAAATAAATAGCCTGTCAAAACAACACATTGTTAACTGCTCAGCCTTCAAGGAATTACAGGACCAGAAGCTCCCAAATTATGGCACTTTTGAAATGAGGAACAAACGACATCAGTTCGAGGAACATTGTTAGAGAACCTGGTATCATCCTGGTGAAGAAGTGAAACCTTGGTGTTGTTCTTTGCAGGTAAAGGTTTGTGCAAAATTAAGACACTTGGAATTCAACCAATGAGAATCCGAAGACAGCAAATTATCTCTGATCTTCTGACAAGAGCCTGCAGTTTTGGTGTTATTTAATATCTTGACTGTGATTGGAAATAAAAGAGGAAGGAAATCTGAAATATTCCCTCTCAATTGTATTCCTCGGGGAGTTTCTACTCTTGAAGGAGAGAAAACAACGAACTTTGGCTTCTGATTGTGATAATGTTCTTTCCTCAGAATGCAAGTCCCTCAGTGATGCAGAACTGTGACAAAAGTGCACAGCGAAAGGGCTGAAAACCTGCTGGTAAACCTAAATTATGATCTAAAGCCCACTGAAAAAGAAAAATGGGATTCTTCCTATTGACGTCTCTGGCTTTTAGATCAGGCCCCTGATTTATTACCAGCAAAAAGTTCTTAAAATTTCAGATGTGGTGTCAAAAGCAGGTTTCCTTTTAATGCGCCATAAAGCAGGGAGGGTTAGAAAGCTGCAGAATGACCAGGGAAAGTAGAAAAGCAAATGCTTTTTTAGCAGGTCAGAGGAAGGTCACTTGTTTTACAGTTAAGAAATAAGCCCTCAATTGAGAGTGACAGCAAGACTTTTACTCCTGCAGCCCTCAGAAAGTGATGGCTGTCAGGGTAAACTGCATTCCAAGGGCTTTCTCCACTCTTAGGGCTGTGACATAAATTCAGGCGAGGGGAGAAACTGGACAGGTGAGAAACAGCGAGAAGAGCTGGGTTTAAGGAAGGCAGAAGTCCAGGAGCAGCAGTTGTGGATGTGCCTGGGATGGCCAGGCTTGGTTTGCCAGGGTTTTTGGCAGCTGCTGGGAGGAGGCTGCAAATTCCCTGCTCCCTCCCACACGCAGAGAACAACAGGAAAGAATCCCCAGGTGGGCAGAGCTCCTGGTTTCCTTCAGCAAATACTCTCCACACAAGCTGCCTGCTCCCTGGGAACATTTGGAGCTGTTCTGAGCTGGGTTAATTGAAATTTCTGGTGTTGCAGTGGCCTGATGAGGGCTCTGTGTGCCCAGGAGCGGTGCTGAGCCTGTTCTCCCACTCTCCACGTGCACAAACCCATCACTGTCCCCTTGATCCACGCCAGCAGCACCACTGATGAGGGTGTTGCCCTTGCTCCTCTGCTCGTGTGGGCAAACCCAGCTACAGCACCAACGCCATCCTGTTATTTCCCCCTGAATCCCTCCAATTTGTTGTTTTCTGTGATGCTGCTCTGGCAGGAGAGGAGCCTGGGCCCCCAGTCCTGCCTGTTTTACATCATTAACGTGGGCATCTAAATAAAGCAGATCAGCATGAATTCAGCATAAAGAGCTCCACAGTCATGCCAGGTACTGAGATGTTATTGTAAATATTGCTGGGTTTGCTGCATGTGGACTTGAGTGATACAGATGTACCACAGCGTGCCTTTAGAAAGCATTGGGATCATAAAAACTCACTTTTCATAACCATCTGACTGTGATTAATTGTAACAATACAACTTATTAATTAAACTTGGGAAGCAGCATAATGGGAACTAGCATTCTCAATTCACTTGAATGAGTTTCAGCATTTATTCTGCAGCTCTTTTAATGAAATGCTGAAATCATCTGCGTATCAATCTATTCATTACCAAATGAGACGAATGCAACAATCCTAAGTATTCATGGAAATATCTTCATTAGAAAAATCATATAATTAACCTGGAGTGTTCTCTAAATGAAGCACCTAAAATGATACATATTTTCTTTCATAATTGCAATTTGAGAATATTAGTTTCTCATTCTCCCTGATTATATTTAAAGCAAAAACGGCATTCAGCACTATTTAAACCTTTTGCACAAAAGAATAAACTTCAGGGAAATGCAAGCAAAGGGGGCGTTGCTCCCCGTTGTTTTTGCTTTATTTGCTGTTAATGCCCATTACCAAAGACCGTATTTTAGCAAGAATTGATGTGGTTGTGGGTCCCATCTTTGTGCTGAAATCTGTCTGCAGCTCTGCTCGTGCCACTGTCCCTTGAAAGGTTTATCAGTTAATGACACTTCATTGCCTTCCCCTCATCTCCAAATGCTTCAGTTAAAATGTACAAATTATCTCCGTTCTGAAATTTGCCAAGAAATGCCACGCACTGAGTCAAAGCCTGTGTCAGCTTTTAAGAGCCTTGTTTTTGAGGAAACATCCTTTGTTCTAGTTGAAAAAAAAATGAGTGCGTCACACTGAAGGGGAATTGAAACTTTACCTAAAGTCGAGAGTTTTGCACAGCACGTCCTTGCCTCTCTTCTCCTTTCCAGCCAGCAGTGACACCACAGAATGTCCCTGCAGAGTTCTTGGTGTGAAGCATTTCTGGGACTTTAAGACTGAAGCAATCCTTACCAGCTGGAATATCCATGGCTTGTCTGGTGACAAAGAATTTCCCAGAAATACTTTAGGGACCCTAAAGCTGCTGCATGATGTGGTTTCCTCCTCCTTCAAGCATGATCTGTCTCTCTGGAGTGTGTGCACTTCCCCTCCCGCTCTTGTTCTCCCTCTGACATGGCACAGGCTCCTCAGGGTTCTCTCCTGGGGTTTTGTTAACGTGATGTGACGTGATCCCAAGTTTTCAGACACATCAGAGCACACGGAGCAGCCAGCTCAGGATGGGCTTGGGTTGTCTTCAAGTGCTCTTTTTTTTCTTCCTTAAGGAAATGAAGGGAGCAAGTGGAAAAGCTGTGCAGGGATCTGTCCTGGTCCATTATCATTAAAATTTCCTAATTTCAGTGTACAGCATTCCTGACTCATTTGGAGGGCAAGGGGATAACCCTAAAAAAAAAAGATGCTAAAAAAGGAACTAAAAAAGACCCCACACAAACACAGAGAGGAAAAAAAATCCCCGACAAACTGCTTGAAGTTATTTTCATTAGCTACTGCAAGTTGGTGCTGGCATTCCAAGGACACTTGCTCTAAGAAGAGATGATGTGAGTGGTACAAGTATCCTGTTTATTTTCACCTGGGGATGAGAGGATAAAAAGGAATGGAGCATTGAAGATGGGGAAACATGACAGGCACAGTGTACAGAACCTGACAACTTGCAGGGAGTCTGACAGTTCCTGACGTTCCTGGGAGCTTCATTCAGCAGAGGGTGGGTGTGGATTTGCCTGGCAATATTTGTAGGAACGCAGAACCACTTTAGATCTCATTTGAAGATCTCTGAGTACTCTGTGAATGGTAACACTCTGGCTCTTCCCACTCCTGTTAATGCAGAGGGGTTTCACTGGCTCTTAATTAAGTGTTAGGTACGAGTATGCTTGTGTATTAATAGTGTGCTTGTCTCTGGAAGTCTGCAGAATTTTTATAGTAGGAAAAGAGTTTAAAACACCAATCCCTGTTTATTTACAAGGGTGCAGCACACAAGGAGTTAATAGAAGAAAAATTTTCATTTCCTAGAGGGAGCGGTGAACATGACTTCAAACAAATCTGTGCCCAGCTGTAACAAGTGCCTGAATATTTCTACTATACCTGCTGGATGATTGTGATCTCTGTTCCAACAAAAGATTTCTCCTTTTTGATCCCTCTATTTACCCTCCTTTCAATGAAAGATTTTCAGCTCATTTAATTAGAAGCTGCTCTCTAAGAAATTTTTGGGACACCACAGCTTAACATTATAACTTTGAGCAGTGATAACGAAGTCCCTCAAGGAAATTGACTGAAAGGCACTTCTTAAAATACATGTTATCATCAATCATTATCATCAACATGTGAAATTCTCATGTTCTGGTGTCATTTTTTTATCTAAGACAACATGTTATCTCTTTCCTTTTGGTTTCGTAAGGAAACAAGATTTATGAATTCACTGTCTCTTTGTTCCTCTAATCACTTTTGATTCTATTAGCTACCTTCAGTGAAACTTGATAAAGATATAGTGGCATCAAAGAGATTTTCTGTTCACACTTCTGCAAAAGGAGGCAGCCGGGCAGGGACTAAAAACCAGCCTGGTCTGGTGGGAGGTGTCCCTGCCCATGGCAGGGGACTGGAGGGAGATGGGCTTCAAGGTCCCTTCCCACCCAAACCATCCTGGGATTCTGTGCTGGCTTTTGTTGTCAGACACCAGTGAATCTGCACAAGACCGAGATTTATGAAGGCTCATGAAGGAACAGTTCCTGTGGATAGCAAGATAAAGAGTATTTTTATGCAGATGTGACATGCATCTACTACTCCTATTACCTCTGTAGACTTCCTACACTGTCTTGCCAAAATAGGTGCTCTGTGTTTTGAATTTATCTCTGAAATATTCCAATTTCCTCACTTTGGTCATTTATGGCGTTCTCTGAATTTGAAACTGTCCTTTGTGTAACTCCTACATGAAGTCAGGGGAAATTTGCTTCTGATTTTGGTGGGAAAAGAGATCTGAGGACAGTGAGAATTTATAGAATCCCAGCTCTGTCGTGCATCAGGGCTGTGTGGAGCCCAGCCCACCAAGGGAATGTAGAAAGACAAAGCAAGAGGTGGCTGAAAAGCAGGTCCTGTTCAGGTATTGCAGCTCCGTAGGAAGCAGGATTTAAGTCTGAATGTTCTCCCAGGCAATTAAATCCAAACCTTGTGAAATCTAAATGTACTTACCGAAAGCTACTGCTCATCCTGATACAAAGTTTTTGTGGGAACTGCAGAAAATTCCTGCTTAGAGATCTCAGATCCTTGGGGATGCTGGCATCTCAAAACCCAGAGCCCTTGAGCTTCACAGGGTGTCAACTTTTCAAGCTGAGAAACCCAGAAGCAGTTCAGCAGCTTATTTCAACCTGAGGAAGAGAGGGAAAAAATAAGGTTTTACAACTGCCATTCACTTTTGTGGGGTAGATCAGCTGCTTCCCAGAAACAGCCTCAGAGCAGCCCAGTCATTATTTTCCCTTCATGTCCAGGGGCTGGGAGTCTGTTCCTGTACAATCCACAGGCAGAGACCACACTGCCTTGTTTTATCCTCCTGATGGAGCAGACAGAGCTTTGTCGTCCCGTTGCCTCTGAAGGGATTTCACTGCTGGCCACAGAGAAATGACTTTGCAAGCAGTGGTTTTATCTCCACCCCGCTGCCTCTCATTTCTTTGGCTCCAGGGTTTCTCCTGCATTGATTCTGCAAGGTTTTTCCTACCACGCTCTGCTGGCTTGGACACTTTCCCCACTGCAAATACTGAGCCTGCAAAAAACAAAAAAAAAATGCTGCAAGCCACTGATTTGACATTGTGAAACTCGTTGTGTTTAATGGGTTTTCTGCAAGAGGGGCTTCTTGAAGGCTTTCTGTCTCTTGGTTTTTCTGCAACATCGTGGAGTTCAAATGCTGCTGGGGCAACGTTTTCAATCAGAGAGAAGCTTTTTTTATTTTCAGGGCTATAGATGGAGCATTCTGAGTAGCCTTAATCACGTACATAAAGGTTTTTAGTATTTCTTTTGTGTGGTATTTATGTGTCAGCTACTGTAGTCAGACCCATTTCTGAGACTCGAGATGGATCACATCGCCGAGTTGAGATGAGAAATTTGCATCTTTATGGAAGATGTAAAGAGACCTGGAATATAAGAAAATGGGGCATTTTATTAAATGATGCATTAATGAGGCTTTATATTTTCAGCCTAGCACCTGTTTATGCTGCCAGCACCGGAATCCATGGGTGTAGCATTCCCATATTGAATATATGGCTTGTTCTTGCTCTTGTTCCAGCCTGATTATTCCGGTGTAAATGCACCACTGCAGGTAGATTCTTTTTTATTGTAGAACAGCCATCTGTGTTTTAAAATCTTGATGAGGCCCTGAAAAGCCAAGCAGCATCAACTGCTCACAATAGCCAATTTTGATAACTTTAGAATCAGAGCATTCAAAAATAATCTCCAGCAATAAGTGAAACTAGATTGCATGGTGCAATGGGAGGCTTATGTGCTGATTGGCTCTGTGTGTTCTCCTCGAGCATCTTTTTCCCTCTGCTTGCCAAGTTTAGGTATTAGATAAAAGATTTTAAAATGGTGCCCTAGGCTCCACTTTGGTGGTCTTAATTATTTACTGCCTCCTTGCACACAGCCTTCCCCACTTAAGTAATTGCACTAACAAATTACAGTATTAAAATGTCTGTCTAAACAATTTGTAGGTGCAGCTTGATATTTAGATGCTTAAAGTGCTGCTCTGAAATCCACAGTTTATTGTGCATGCGAAATTACACTTGAAAAAGAGGAGTGTTCCTGAAAAATCAGGGTCATTTATGCGAATATATCCAGTGGTTGTAACTAGGGTAATTTGCATAATTATAGGAAAGTGCTGTGCTGGAACCCAGGGTAACTTCATCGGGGTCTGTGATACCTGTCAGATGGAATAGGCTGCATTATAGCCTTCCCCTCTTAAAAAATCCACGTGTAAGTTATGCCTTGTCTTGATCCTGCCTCTTTCCTGGGACTCAGTGTTGGCTGCAGACATTCATTTTGCACTGGGCACTGCTATTTCCTCTTATTGCTTTCACTTACGGGAAGCACTCGGGATTCTAACCCAGCTGAGGGAAATAGAGGGCCTTGCCCAGGGAGACAGGTGACATGCACAGTCAGTGACAAACCCAGGCAAAGAACATGGAGTTCTATTTTACCTCAATTACTGCCTTGGAAAAACAGGTCTTTATCCCATGTCCGTGCCCAGGACCGTGTTCAGCACTGCAGAAAGGTGTGAACTCTTCTAAAAGCGAAGGGTGGGGTCCCTCAGCTGACTTCACTTGTCCGTAGATGTTTTCTTCAAGCTGGGTCTGGCAAATGGGAGGACAGTCCAGAAGGTGATGATTCCATGCCCAGAGAGTGCCTGATTGCTCTCTGGAAGCTCCCCTGCATCTCTGAGGGCATTGGGGATGGGTGGCTCAGGCCCCACACCCAGCTCAGCTCAGTGGAGCAGATAAACTGACTCTCACCCTGAAGAGACAACCCAGATCCTCACACTCTCAGCAAAGGCAGGGGTGAAAAAGAGCTCCCAGTAAATCCATCAAGGCAGCATTTAAGGCAGAATTCAGCTCCCCCGAGCTTCCAAATGATTCAGTTCCATCACACATGCTGGGAATGCTTAGGAGCTCCCACGGAAATGTCCAGTGTGGGAAAAGCAGAGCCCTCAGTCCCTCTCCTTTTCTAAAGGCAGGTGAGACTCTGGGCGCAGGCTCAGGAGAGGGCATTGCTGGGAGCTGCTGTCCTGCATTCCTGCTGGAAGGATGTGCTCCTTCTGTGGAAGAGGCCTTTGCCTGGCTGTGCAGTGGCTGCAGGGGAGGTGTGAGGCTGAAATGGGGACATCTTCGTGCCCAGGCTGAAACCTGGCCTGTCTGAAAGTCCTCCACAGCAGAGAGTTCAGCGCACTGAAAATGAGCACAAACACAGCATGAAGGAAAGAGAGCTGGTGTCTTGGGGGATAATTGTAGCAGGAATGGTGGAGATTTATCTTTAAATAGAAGTATCTTGATATAGATCTGTGAGTAAGTGAGGGAATAGTACAGAAAAGGGGTGAGAACCGAGCAAGAGCTGTTTTTTCATCTGATTTAGTATTCTCAACAGCGGCAGCTGATGTTTGCAAGCATTTGCATTGCATCTGTCCTTAATGTTCACCATGAGATGACAGAAGCAGGAGGATATGATCAAAGCACAGCCCTGAATGCAGCAAAATATTCCAGAAAAAATGAGAAAGCTCAGGCAGGTGTGTAGGAGAAAATTCACAGCAGATATGTGATGGCTCAGAGGAGATAGCGCAGAAATGAGAGGAAAGAGGTGAAAATGGGAACTCTGGGTTTCAGCTTTCCGCTCAGCTTGGATGGCAGACACTCCCTTTCCACTTAGTTAAGTACAACAGGGGAAGTGTTTGTCCATCTCTGGCAGGTGAGAGGTGCCTGTAAACAAATCAGTGGGGGAAAGGAAGCAAGGACATGTTCCTGCATTTAGAGTGGGATATCACCCACACAGACTGTGTGTGTTTGCAGTCCTTTAGGGAAGCAAAGATGACAGACAGTAGATAGTGATCTGTGATTTCTTTCTCCAGCAAGTCCGTCCTGTACTTCTGTACAACTTCTCCGAGGATTTCTGGGTAAAGAAATGGAGCAAAGACCAGTTCAATTCTAAATTCATACACTAAGAGCCTAAACTGTATTGATATTTTTAATACAGATGGGAGTTTCATGCTGGATAGCTCCTGTATGATCTTTGTCTTTCAGGATAAATACCAAATTACCCAACAAAGTTCAAAGCTGTAGCAGTTTGGTGTTTTGGCATCATGACCTTGACAACAGATTTAATTTGTTTCACAGGATAAAATTGAATTTGTTTCACAGCACCGTGGATAAAAGAGAAAACTCAAAGAATAATTCAAAGAATTCAAAGTTAGTGAAACTAAAACTTATTACTGAGGCAAGTGAGGCTTGTTGAGAGCAAAAACTTGCTTTGTCTGAAGGGACTCCTGCTCTCTGAGCTTGTCAATGCTGTTGGAGCTGCAGGGCTGAGTGAAAGAAGATGACACCACCCGAGGCACTTAAATGTTGTCTTTCCAGGCTATTGAAGCTGAGAAAGATTAGACTGATCCCACGAATAAAGCACTGAATGGAGAGCCAAGGGGCATCACTTCATTTCCCAGCCCTGATACAGTTTTCTTCAACTGTCTCAGGCAAATCATTTAATGTCTGTGTCTATTTTCTCCTCTGTAGATTTGCAGTAGTGCTTTTCCACCTTATTGTGGTGGTGGTTTGATTTCTGAAGATGTTAACAGTAGCAGGGTAAAGTATCCGATATAGGAAACTTATTTTAATAAATGAAATTCATCAATAATGGCCATGAGGAAACATTATGGCCTCAGGGGATTTCTGATGGAAAAACTGTGCTTTGTTCCTCAAAACGTTTAGAATAATGTTGGTGAGTTTGAACCTGAAAGGTGCAACTTAACTGAAATCAAGGCAGCTCTCTCCCAAGAACTGATTTATTCAAATTGTTTGAAAAATGAGGTACTTGTGGAGTGGTGACTGAGAGATTAGGAAATATTGTGAAAATCAGATCCGAGGCACACAGCACAGGATCCTGAAATGGTATTTCATCTAACTGAGAGGGGAGGTGAGACCTCCACCTAATTACGTGTGGGGTGAAAGCCTGACAAGGATCGTTGGTAACAATGGGAATTCGTGTTGCAAGGATACCTGCCCTGAGGGTGGTGTAGAACTGTCCTGTGGTGAAAAATCGAAAGCGCTTGAAAACACTACACAACATCTGCTTTCTTTTTTCTCCCTTCTGCTTTGTTCGAAGATTCCCAAATCTAAAAACGCCTCCTTGGGGAGGGGGCAGGGGAAACAACCAGCGTTTCCAAACACGGCACTTCTGTTCCCGCCTTGATTCGCCCCAATCTTGTCAAGATAGAGGGGACAAGGATCATCTCAGAAACCGCTGAATCATTCCCCAAAGGACTACGCATGCCCCGGGGAGAAAGGTGAAAAGGGCATTATGAGGAAGACTATTTATCTTCATCACAGAGACCCCTGATGAAGAGGAGAGACCTTCATCAGTGCGACCACCAGGACACACAGCGAATTCGTGGCACGTATGCTAATGATGCTAGTGACTTCTGAGGAATAATTTGTGCAACCACACCTGTCCCAAGGAATGTGATGAATATTCATGATTTAACCCTTAATACCGTGCTGTAGGGAGCACCGGTGTGTGTGTTTTGGAGGAGCGATCCCCACACACCCGGCGCGCCGAATAAAGCAAATACCCACTTCTCTTTTGGGCTCGTTTGGGGCGAATCAGCCTCACCTTTTGAAATGCTGCCAGCGCGTTTGATGTCCCTCTCTGTCCCCAGGCAGGGAGGGGGGTTCAGGAGTGTGTGCTGCAGGTGAAATTCCCTTTGACAAAGCCACGTCCAGCAAACCTCCCAGGGAGGTTTAACAAGGCTTCTGGTGCCGAGGGGACTGCGGGGTTTGCCACTGTGACAGCAATTTATAAGCTGTGAATGGAACGCTGCGCTGATGATATTGATTTGGAAACCTACCAGCAAGGCTGCTGCTCATTGACGTTCTTGTTGGCAGCGCGTGGTGGAAGCTCCAGCCGTGCTCCGAGTGAGATGGGTTAATGCCAGCCCTGTCAGATGTGTCTGCGCTCCCTCCCAGACACTGCAGCCCTCTGTGGCATCATCAGGAAGCTGCCCTTTGTCCTGGGCACGCTGGGCTTTCCTTGAGTTTGTTTTTACTGCAATCTGCATGGAATCACCCGAAATATTTCCCTTCTCGCCTGGAGGAGCAGTCACAGAGTCCCAGCAGGCATTTCTGAACATCCAAGCTCACGCTTGTGCGGACTCCAGGCTTGTCCCCAAAATGAAATGGGGACAGAGCAGTTGGGCTGGGGTCAGCTGCAGCACCTGGCTGTGCCTGCACGAGGGGCTGGCAAAGTAGGGCACACAGCCCGCCCCAAACTGCCAGCAAAGGCACGAAATCAAATTCATTCCACAGCCTTTTGGAAACCTTGTGGGGCTGGCACTCTCCCTCGTCTCCCTGCAATAAGGGAAGTCTTTAACTTTTTTAATTGCTTCCATTTTTTTTCTCCTTGATGGTGACATTTCTTCCCCAAGTGGCTCCAATGGTGGTTCATTTATCAATTTTTTCCCTTTCCCAAGCCCATGTGACTTTGTTTTCCTTAATTTTATTTAATTGATTATAACTAATTGACTCTCACTTTAGGGAATGGAGGTTTCTGAGCCTGATCTTAATTTATTTTTGGTGAAGTCTTTTTCCCCCAGTCTAGGCCTGAGCTACAAGGTTATACTTGCAATAAAAAAAAAGGTGCTGAATGGAGAGATACTCTACCACAGACTCAGTCTCTGGCCTTGGAAGGCCCTGGAAGCTCACCTTGACATCCATTAACTCTTCTACCTGCTTTTAATTTCACTCTGCCTTGGATGCAAGCACAACCACGTCTCCTGTGAATCAGGCTTTTAGATTTTATCTACATAAGCATTTCTTTTCTTTTCTTTCCTTTCTGGAGAGTGTATATGTCATATTGAAATCTAGGAACAAGGCACAGTCGCTTCCTCCAAGGCTCCATCTCCCCAGCACAATAACAGCTTTGCTCTTTTAAAAGGGAAGGAAAACAGATTTCCTTGGCAGTGAAAATAATTTCAGTTCAATCTCTGGTATGTGGATAATTATATTTATTTTCTTATGTAAAATACTTGGAGATCCTCGAGAGAAAATATTGTTTATTTAAGAGATGCATTTAAAAACACATCATTTAAAAAAAAAACCTTTTTTTTTTTTTGCATTATGATGCATTTATGAAACTCTGGTTAAATAATATTGATCCACGAGGCTTCGTTTCCTGATTCCTTGGGAATAAATCCTCCTCCTCTGTGGGGAGAGTCAGAGGTGGTGCTCACTGCCCACCAGAGCATCAGGAAATGTTGGGGAGACTGAGGGAATTGCTGGACGTGCTCTTCATGTTTGACCACTTCCCTTCCCCACAAAATCTCTGCCACATTTTCTGCTCTGGGTTTTAGAGGACTCCAAGTCCTCCCTCGATTCTGAGCAGGTCTTGACCAAGCTGCCAGCGAAACTGTTTATTATTTTTGCTGTTTTGTGGTTTGTGTGCCTGGACCCGAAGGGCTGAGGGGCATTTCTCAGTGGCACAGCCCCGATTCCATCCTGGGCCTCCCGAGCCTCCCTCTCTGCTGCTGGTGATCATCGCAGGGGCTTCCTCTGCGGGTTAGGAGCAAACTGTGCAGGAGCCGCTGCTGCACCATGAAAGCCAAGGGAATCTTAATTTTATTTTATTTTATTTCATTTCATTTTGGTCCAGACGTGCTTTGCCCAAGAGCACCATCTTCTGGCTCTGCATTTCTGGGAGCTGAACTAAATTCTGCTGCAAGGGGAAGGCGGTGAGGAGAAGGTGAAGCTGCTGAAGCTGTGCCTGGGGGGGCACTCGCTGACATTTCCTATTTAAAAAGGCCAAAGCTCTCTCTGACCCATTTTCACTGGCTTTGGCGTGGCCTCCTGACCTGCTCGTTGGTGGCAGAGCCATGGAGGGCCTTTAGAATTCCTTGCAATTCTTGGCTGACTTTGGACACTTCTCTGCATGGTCCTGCTGTTCCTGATGTCCTTGCAGCGAGTTCCCACTTCTGGGCTCTTACGGGGTTGCTCTGGCTTGATTTTATTCCTGAGAGCTGCTTTCTGACCACTAAAATCAGTGTATCTTGACCAGAAACACTCTGAACATCTGAAGAAGAAATTCCCTTAAGATCTCATTTTGATCTCATGTGAGATTATATCATTGATTTAAGATTTGGGAGAGATTTTTGGATGGAATTGATGCTGGTTCAGGTCAAGAGAAACGTTATTAAAAGCCTGTCTTCAAAAATTGAATGCATGACTTCCAGAAGAATCTCTTTTGAATCACTGACTCTGTCACAGCAAAACCAGGTGGAAACATTAAATGTGAAAAAGGCCCAATTAACCATGAGGTCAGGATAAAATTTAAATTCATTTCAGCTCATAGATTCACTCTTTTTACAGGCACTAATTTAAACTTTTTTTCTATTGTTCCATTGTGATGTGAAAGACAAAGCCACAAGTGGAAAGAAGTTCATCACAAAATTCCTATCACTTGTTTAATGACTTGGACAGAAGAGGAACAGGGATCTATCAGATATATCCCTGCCATGTGCTCCAGCTAAAAAATAACCCAGCAAACCCCTGCAGTGAAATGTGCAGGATGGAGATGCTTTGCACGGTTCTGCTATTTCATGAGTCATTTAAATCTGGGGAGATTTCACTTCCTGGGAGAAACTTTGGAATTGCAAGGGTGGTTAAGCATGGAAAAGATTTCTTTGGGAGTGGTGAAGTTTTTCTCCTTAGAGGCTTCCAAGAGCAGATCAGAGAAACGTCTGTCAAGAATAGTGTGGCTGAGCCTGCCTCGGGCAGGGAGAGGGACTGAGTGACCTTTGAGCTCCGTGGCAGCCCTGTTTTGGTGATTAATCCTCAGAGGGAGCTCACGCACTCAGTGCTGCACTCGATCTGGGCCAGGATGTGAGCACCAGGCTGTTAGTGTCGAGCCAGGGCTCGGCAGAGCATCACTCATGGATTTTGCTCCAACTGCCTGCACTGCAGAGTCGGGAGCTGGTTCTGCCTGGGAGGAACAGCCTGGAGCTGGCTGAACCCCTGGGATGGTGCTGACCTCTGCCAGAGGCAGGAGGATGCCCCTGTTTCACCTTTGAGGTAGATCCTGCTAAACTCAGCTACAAAACCTTGCTGCTGTGTCAAAAAGTTGCTCACCTCATATTCAGGCCAGTGGAATCTTTATTCACCCTCTGTTCCTGTTCCCAGCACAGACACTGCATGTTGTCCTAGCAGGGCTAAATACAACTGAGCTTTCCAAGGCTTGTGTCTTCCTAGGTAAAACTGGAGAATTTGGCATGGCAGGCCCTCGGGGCAGCTTTTTTTCAAAACTTTGGGCACTGTTACAAGCATATATTATCACATGGGACAAGATGAAACAGAGAATTCCTTTTGGAAACACTTGGAGACCTCCAGTGCTGCAGTTATCACTCCCTGTCTCTCTGAGTGACACAACTGCCAAGACAGAATTACAAGATCTTGTCGCATGAATCTCATTAGAAGATGCCCACTGAAGTCTTTTCTGAGAGATTTTTTCAAAGCTTCCATCTCCCTCTTCCTAAAAATGCATCCACCATGTATCTGGATAAAGTCAACAAGAATGTAATGCATCCCTCCTTTCTCTTTCTTTTTTTTTCTGTAGTTTCCCTTGCTAAACCAACATTTCACTACCATGAGCCTGGAAGAACAGTGCTCAAGCTGAACATGGGAAACATTGTTCAGCAGGGCTCGCTTTGGGTCTTACACACCGTAAATGAGGTCATGTATTCAAAAGGGATCTAAATGCTGAGGTTTGTGAGATAGGAATTGTATTATGCTCTTGACAGGCACTATTTATGCCTCTTTAAAAAAGTTCCTTGCAGATTAAAGTTACACTAACTGGTACAACCAGATTCTGGGTCTATTTTTAAGCTGCATAATGTGCTGCTCAATATCCTTTGATTATAGCAGAGATTCAGATTTGATTTGAAGAACGTGTCCATGTGTGAATGTGCTGCAAATCTATTATTTACAACTCATGAATGAGTTGCAAATCTATTATTTACAGCAGACACAGGGCTCTTCTTCATTGCTCTTTAAGCCAATCCAGACTGGTCCCTGTGTTGCAGCTCAGTGTGACACCACCTGGGAGCTCTGTGCTGACCCCAGACCTGTGTGAAAGCCACGAGCAGAAGTTTAAAACTGTGATGTTTTGGTTTATTTTAGCAAACATCCTTTTGAGACATTGAAGTTGCAGGATGAAGTTTTCTGCAAAACCTCCTGACATGCCTCTGTTCACTCATCCCCTCCTCAGCATTTTATGTAAGTGTGAAAAAAATGGAGATCATTCCAATTTGCAACATATGAAGGCTGAGCATCCACCAGCAGGATTTGGGCTGAGATCACTGCAACAGCAGCACCTCAGTTTCATAATGGTTGAAATATATTTCAGTTTAAAGAGGCAGGAGTGACTCTTACTTAAATTCATATTTGGATCCTAAACATCCCAGAGGCCCTAGAGATATTTGGAAATAGATTTAGCCTACACCAGACCCCCTGAAGTGTTTGAAAATTGAGGTTATTTTAACTCCTTTCGTTCCCTTAACTTGAAATATCTTCCCCTATTCATTTTTCTTCAGGGTGCAAAGGATTTGGAGGAATATGGAGTTCCTGGTGAAAGAGAGGAAAAGCAAGGATTTAGTCTGGATGTCACATAGCCTGGAGACCTAAGGAAATGAAGTTATGACAGCCAGGAGTTTGTCTGTCTCTGAGGAGCTGTCCCTGGAGGCAGGATGAAGGACCATGGGTGAACTCTGTCCTGACAGATCTGCTGCTTCTCTCCATATTCTTTCTGACTGTGCAATTGCATGGCAAGCAATGTGTTCCTCTTGATGAGAGCACTTACAAGACCAGCATTTGTGATGCTTTTAAACCCAAGATTATTTAGCCTTCTAATTTTAGAGCTGCTCCCTTCTCTCGTCTACGCAAACTTGGTGTTACCAATCATAAGTTGGCTCCAGCTTCAACTCACAGGATTTAAAACAGTATGAAACTGATTCTTTAAAATAAGGAATTATTCTTTTCCTCTGTGTCGTCTTTCATGCAGACATATTCTGCACTGTGGGCAGCAAGGACATTACAGATTAAAGCTCCTCACAAGGTCCCAGCTCCCACCTGAAGGAAATTTGGGGAAACACAAAAATGGTCTCATGAAGCAAGGCTTTCAATCAGCCCTCTCATCAAATGGGGAAGTGTTTGTGTGACTGATGCCCTGCACTGGGCTTGCGCAGGGAGTGCAGAGCTCTGGCCATCGATAAAAACTAACAGCGCAGCTCTGGGCTGTGTCCATGCGGAGCAGGAAGGGGAACTCGCGTGTGGAAGCTGCTGCTGTCAGGATTCACCGGCTCCTCGGCTGTGCAGGAGCTGGGGACACGGGGAGAGAGGTTAAAGGCTGGCTGCAGAATGTCAGACCTCTGCTCTGTGTTTGTCCTTTTGCCAAAACAGATTTCGTGCTGGGGAAAGCTGTCAGCTCCTGGTGCTGGAGAAATACGTCTGCTGTAGTACAGCTGCTCCAGGAGATCCCTCTCACTCTTGTTTTCTCACCAGACGAGTCTCTCTCAGATCTTGTTTTTAATGAGGTTTCTTGCTCCAGAGAGTTACCACGGAAGGCCATTGGTCTGAACCTCTTCACTCCAGAAGAATGCATGAATAATTCAAGCCCATTAGCATTCATCCACCTCCCACCAAGGCTGCTGCCCAAACGAACTCACTCCTATCTTTTTAACTACTTATTCCTTCCCAAAGACCTTTTCCCCCTCTTCTTTTCCTCTCTTCTACTCTACCTCCCCCTCGTGTTGGAAAAACCACCTGTCTGTACCAACAGCCTCCTCCGTTGGGTTCCACAGGGAATGCTGGCTGCTGCTGCGGGGACCTCGCGTGACTGAGCCACTAACAAGGAATAGGTTGCTGCCCAACAGGCCAGCTCCGAAGGCTGCTTTAAGGTCAAGAAGTGATTTTGGCAAGGGGGATTTCTCAGCAGCATTGTTCATGCCTCTGGATCATAAACCTCACAGCAACTCAGGGACCTTCCCCTCAGAAAGCACTGACCTCTGTCCACTAAAACAAATATTTCTGGTCAAGGCCATCTGCCTGTGTTAGCTCCCTTCTGCTGTGGGCCAAGAACATGTTGTCATGTCGAGCAGGGAAGCTCTGAACTGAAGAGAAGATGGTGATGGGAGACATTTATTTGTTCATGGCCACTTTCTGAAGAGCTCATTGCCAGATTATTGCTCTGCTCTAGCATCATTCATTTCCTGGCAGTCTGCAGCGGTAAGAATTTGCTAAAGCCATCCCTGAGATTTTGGTGAGGATGTTTCCATTTCTGACCTGTGACACCTCAGTGGAGAACCTCTGGCTCTGTTTCTTGTCTTCACCACCCCCTGTACCCCTCAGTCCACAGCAAACCTGCCTGCCCACACGTTGCTTTTTCTCCCTTTCACCTTCCTGTCTCAGTGGTGTTCATTTTCCTGCAACAAACCTTGCAAAGATAAAGCAGGTAGGAACACCAGCGTTTGTTTGGGTGGGCCAGCTCATCCCGGGAAAGCCAAGCTTTGCCATCCCTGTGCCACAGGGCTGGCAGTGCAGCCAGCTCCTCTGACTTTGGCAGTGACCTACTGAGTGATTTATCCTGCAGGGAGCCCAATTAGCAGCACTTCAGTCCGGTGGGATTAGCTCCAGGCTGCTAAATTCATGTCATGTACCCTGGGAAAGGCCAGCCCCAGCCTGTCCTTGCTGGGCTGGGTACGAATGGGCACATGAAAGGTGAACTATTCTGTATTCTATTACTGATCCCCTTGGGCCGTGCAGTCTTCCCCTGTAAAGTTGAACTTTAAATATGATAGTTATTAAGGCTTGTCCAGGCTTGAGATTTAGCTCATATAAATTCTGACAGGAACAAATGACTCTAAATTGTGACCAAATCTTTCTTTCTCCCCATTCCCTTGCCCTTCCAGGTCTGCTGCTCAAAAAGGAAACTGAATCAGAGCAGCTCAGGAAGACAAACAGCTGCTTTAAAACAAAGTTACCCAGATCTCCTCCTAATATAAAAATTTACTGCAACGTGCCGTGCTGCAGCTGAAAGCAAGATGTTTGTGACAGATACTTTTCTACTTTAAATTGGCTTTTAGAGCAGGTAGCAAGTGGAGGGGAGTGGAGCATGGCAAGCTGCCTGCCGAGCTCAGGGGAGAGGGAGACATCGTGGGATTCAGTTTCCTGGGTCAAAGCTCTATCAGATAACACAGGAAAGTGTTGATGGAAAAGCAGGTAGACCAAGACAGATCAGTGAAACGTGGTAGGAAGCAGCTGGATCTGGGAATTAGGACACCAGACACGAGGGACTCTGGGAATTATTTCTCATTGTGCTGTTGAAGGGCAGATCATTTCCCCACTCGGCCCCTGCTCTGCCCCACCTTTCTCTTTTTCCTGTGCATGTGGGAATTGCCAAAGAGCAGCGACTGGGGGTACTGCAGAGTCGGATTAATGTAAGGTCTGGCTTGGCTCAAACTCACTGCAATGGCAACTGAAAAGCAAGGGCAGGGCTGGGAGTGTGCTGCCGCTGATTTTTGGGGTGGGAGGGGTCACGAACAACACCCCAGCCCATCCCAGCCCTTCTCCTGGCAGTAAGCAGCAATAGCCAAGGCAGACTCGTGGCCAGTTTGGTTCTCACAGCAGTGCCAGCCCAAGGCAAGCACTTTGCCTCTACCTAGAGCTGGCCCTGAGAAGGCAGCCCTGCTACAGGCAGCCTGCAGACCACATTTGTCAGTTCAATTAAATTAGCTCGAAAAGATCTCTTCTGTTAAATAGACGTGGGTTTCTTACATATTCAAGGACTGCTTTCAAGGACTGTGTACTCAGCATCCAGCCTGCCAGGGCTCTGATCTCACTGGGGATCTGGAAGCACGCTCAGGAACTCACTAAATACAATTTTACCGAGGTTGAAACAACGTGTCCTTTGGATGAAGATAATGGTGCTCCTCGAAGCTGCCCGCGTCTGCTCTTAGCCAATGGTCCCCGTAAAAAAAACCCTCGGTGATGGTGCAGGGGGAAGAGAATAAAACCAAACTGTCCTGTGCCAAGTGATAAAACCTTTTGCATATGGTTATACTGCTATCATTTGCCCTTATAATGCCTTTCACAGAAGGATCTGGAGACATTTTCCAGACGTTAGTTAATTAATCTCCATAACATCCCTGTGAATTAGGTGACTTATCTACTATTTTACAGACGTGTGAGCTGAGGCGAGTAGAGGTTAAGTGTCTTTCCCGAAGTTAAACAGTGAATTAGAGGGAAATGCTGAGAGTGAAATGAAGGGCCACAATTCTGTTTAACAGCCCTGTTCTCTCACCAACACCGTGGTTGCCCAAGAAATCTGCCTTCCCTCTACACCCTGTCCTGTTGGACAGGAAAGTGGTGAAGTTCAAATATTTCTGTGAGGCTTTGCAAAGCATTAGCTCATTAGCAAGTGATTTACGTGTAATTTAAACTCCTGACGTGGGTATTTGGGTATCAAGTGATGGATTGTTCTGTGTAAAACAGCGATTTCTGATTTGAGGCCAATTACATCCTTCTCACGGGGGAATAAAATTCAGTTTAAAGACACCAACTGCATGTGTGTATTCTGACATGAAAGCATTAACACCTCAAACTGAAATGTATATTTTTCTGAAAGGCTTCCAGGTTTGGCACTATAGGCTCTCTTGTTCCTGAGAGAAGTCGATTTTCTGCAAATGTTCAGCAGAGGTTTTTTTATTATACTTGTTTTTCCCCCCATCAGAAAAAGGAATTACTGATTTGCTTCGTATTTCAGCAGACATTCTGGAAGTCTGAGGATAAATGGTTTATATTCGCAACTTCTGACAAGCTGGGGAAAGGAAATAAGTATTCAACACCTGTCCCACATGATATTTCCTGTCCAGATCAATAAATATAACAAAAGGAAGGGCAGCACTCTTGCAGAGAGGTGCAGTTAGAGTTGCCACCTGCTTTTTGGCAAGTCCTATATTTACTGGCATAGAGCCCATTCATCTCTGAAACGCTCCAGCTGCTGATGATCTATTCTATTTTAATAAGGTGTTTAAAAACCTCCAGCTGTTTATGAAGAACCAGCTCAAAGGAGATGATCAATCTGACAAGCACAACGTGAGTGGGGGCCTCACAAATACTCCATGGTGGCTCTGGTGATTAATATTGACACATTGGATTTGGCAACTCTGATGGAAGCAATCTACTGCCAGATGGTGGAAGAATGGAGAGGGGCTGGGAGGGAAGGCACAGGGACTTTCCACCTGCAAATCCACCCTCAGTGGCACCCAGGCTGGCACAGGGAGGGTTGAGATGCACATTCTGGTCCTGCACCCCATCTTTTGTCCATGGCAAACCGAGGAGAGGTCATCAGTTCCTCTCCCACTAGGGAAACAGGCGTCCATGGCCTCATTCCAACCCACAACAAATTACCTTTGTTCTCCCAATTAATTTAGCCTTCTGCTCAGTGTGCGGCACGTGTGTAATTAGCTCCAGAAAGACAGAAATGTTATTTCAAAAAACTGTTTGAAATGTCCCAAAGAGGCATTGCAGCAGGCTTTACCCAGTGCTCCTTCATCTCCATTCCCAATTTAATTACCAATGAGCCTCCTTGTTTAATACAGTTTTATGGAGCTCTTCTTTTCTTCCCTGCTGCTATTAGAAAGTTGCTGATGTGGAAAAAAAAAGAGAGGGAAAGTGTCATGGGAAGAATCATGGCAGACTGAGCTCACTTTGAAAAATCCCTATTCAAAACTGAAGTGGAGGCTTGCTTTATTTTTGTGTGTGAAACCCCAAAACCCTGAGGATGAATTCTCAGCAGAAGAAGGTTGACTCTGCCATTCTTTCCTGGTTTTGCTTGGAGAAATAGGATTACCATGATGGGTGGAACATCATCTCTCTTGATCACTTATTCTGTTAGGAGAGTGGCACAGTGCAGGTATAGAAGGGCAACATAAATTTGGCTTTCACTGCAATCAGAAATTGCACTCATCCTGTGTTTGTCAAGACAAGGTTTGAAATTCTAGTGAATATAGGAAGGCAGAAGGTTGTTATCATCCAAAAGTGAGATAACAGTGTGATCTGTGGCTGTCTTCTATGGATTCCCTGTCTCACCATCCCCGGAGTTACGGGTCTTTAATATTCCAAACTGTCACCTGAGCTGGGAGGAGGAGGAAGATATCAGCAATGCACCCATCCATCCCACCTCACTCATGGTGCCTTCTCTGCAGAATAAAAGATTTATTCCCTCACACCGTTCTGATTCTGCCTCGTGGAATTGAGCTGGTTTTGATTTGTGCTGGGATAATAAAATACAAGAGGATTTTAATTTTTTTTTCCAGAGGAACACAAAGATGCTACAGATTCTTGATTTGCTTGGAAAGAAGTTTAAAATCTTCTCTGTCTATTTTTGTAGGATGGAAACTCTGCTCCCCATTTGGTCACCAACACGATCTCATTGCTGAGCTTCTGACTGATTTAATACTTCAGTCACCAAATTTACAGTGAGTAAAATCCCTTCTGACTTGTTTTTATCCATGGTTAATGTTCAGCCTAGTCCTGGGTTGGAGCACTGCTGTGAAGGATCACGTTCTGCTCAGTTTTAACACCAGGGGGAATTTGGCTGCAGTCTGACCCCAAACTGCAGCACGAGGGCACATCCACAGAGCTGCTTCCAGTGAAATGTATCTGTCTGCCTCTTTTAGACCGAGGTCAGAGAGTCACTGCCCTCAGCCAAGAAAGCTGGAAAAAGGGAAGCACACCAGGATGAGGCCGGCAGGGACAAACTGAAGGGTTGTGTCTTCGTTTGCTTAATTATGTAACTTGTAAAGCTCATCCCCAAAACCCAAGGAAATGTGAGAGACGTCACTTCAGCCTCAGTGGGTCACCACTGACACACCCAGAGATCACCCAGCACAGCCTGGAGGACAGTGCACTCTGGGCTGGGAACTGGCACTGAAAGGACCAGGGACTTGAGCACAGGGCACGGACGGTGGCACTGCCACTGTGCCCCATTTCCACTTCACAGCAGTTTGGGGAGGCAGATTGTCAATGCCCAACCTACAGCTGGGTCCTGGGCTATCGAGCCTGAAAGCCACCCTGGCTCCTGCCCTCTGCTGAGGCCATCAGTGCCACTGACTCCAGGGGATCCGAGCGCCTGATGAGCACCAGGAGCAGGGATCTGAGCATCTCACCAGGATGGATGCTGAAAAAGCTTTACAGAGAAATTCTCCAGCTCTCTGCAGCATTTTGTGAGAGCTCTGTCTTTCCCATGCAGGTAACTCAAAACAATGTTACGCTTTTGTAAACTTCTTGCACCTGCAGCTTGTTTTGCAGAATTGTTACGGTTCTAACTACAAAAACACCCAGAGATGAGTGTCTTAGAACTTGACCAACCCCCTAAGGGGGTGGATGACAAAAAACCAATCACCTTATGCCATTTAACACACTTTTGTGAACTAACATATAAAAGCCTTCTAAGAGATCATTAAAGCGCTTCCATTTATCCCTGAGCCTGGACTTGTGTCGTTTCTCTACTCGTCTGTGGGGAGAACAGCGACATACGAGCAACAGGAGCAGGGATCCGAGCACCTAAAGAGTACCAGGAGCAGGGATCCGAGCACCTAACGAGCACCAGGAGCAGGGATCCGAGCACCTAAAGAGCACCAGGAGCAGGGATCCGAGCATCTCACGAGCACCAGGAGCAGGGATCTCGTCTGAGCGTCAGTTCCAGAGCCCGATTCCTCCCTCAGCACCGAGCTGCCTTCATCGCAGAGGGGACAGTGCCATCTACAGCCCCGACTCAGCCTGGCTGTGGGACCTGCCTCAGAAATGTGAGAGGATCTGGTGCATTTATCGATTTATCCTCGTGCTCTCCGTTTAAGACAGCACTTCCTGAGCCCTCCCGTGGGCTCTGTCTGGAGCCGAACACGCTGACAGTAAATAATGGACAACAACACGATAGCCACACAAGAAATTTAGGAATCACATCATTCCAACCACTCTCCCATATGGTTTAGTGTCATTTTGAAGGCTGTTTGACAGTGTTCATAGAAAATGCCTGATCTTTATCCAAATCACACATATTTCCACCAAGTTTTGGGCTGTTTTGTAGGTGTCTAGCTCTTGAAGATTTAGCTGTTTGTGAATGATTATTGCAGATACTGTAGCTGTAAAGTTTCCCAGTTACACTGACAAGCACACACAGACCACAGCTGTTCTGAGAGACAACGGGAACGTGGATTCTACTTGGTGGGCCAAAATCCCACAGTAAATGCAGATTGCTTCTAAACTCAAACACACTTTAAGGCTTTCTATAGCTAGTTAATGAATTAATCCTGTCCTGGGTGTTTTTAAAGGCTGCACACACCCAGCATCCAAAGGGGAAATGGATGGGATTTGCTCTGTTCGTGTAACCTGGGAGGTTTCTGTCCCACGGGCTCTGGCGTTGATGGTTCTAAATGTTTTAGTGCTGCTCCACTTCTTCCCTTCAGGCAATGAATCTGTGCCTGCTCTCTGGGACAGGAAAAACCCAGGGATTGTTCCTGCTGCCATCAGGAGGCTCTGATTCCAGTGGAACAACTGCACATTTGTAGGTTGTGGAAGTATCTTGCTAAAGGCTGTAGAGAAGAGGAAGTTTGGCTCTGTTTTGTTCCAAAATTCAGGGTTAGGTTGGGTCTGGCCCATGTGATCCCTTCAGAAGATAATCAGTTCCAGCAACTACACTGAAAAGTGGTCAAATCAAAACAATGGCCAAAGGAGAGGATTTATGAGCTTTCCATGCAAGCCAGTGTACTCCCAAAAACCTGGACTAATTTCATTCTGAAGGAAAGCTTCAGCTGCAGTCAGCTGCTGTAATAGAAATGTAGCACCAGTCTGCTCAGGAAAAAGAAAAAAAAGCAGATTTCAGCCACTGAACCTAAAGAAATATCTCCTGTGCTAGCAAAGTGTTTGCCACTCAGTTGACAATTCAGTTCCAGGCAGTGGAGCACAGTGGGAATCAAATCAGATCACATCACCAGAGGAGGAGGATTTAACATTGTAATGAGTGAGATGGACTGATGTTTAAATAGCAAGAGATATTTGGGTGAAGATTAAAGGATTTTTAGCCATGGAGCTGAATTCCTTGGTTAAATAAAATTTCTGGTGACATTTGTACAACAGTTCTGGGGAATTACACTCTGTGTATTCAGTTTGAGTTAAAGCTTAACCTGTAGGATCTCCTACAAAGCACAAGAGCCGTTTTTATCATTAAAAAGTTGACCTGCTTGACCTCTTCTCACTGTTTCTAGTCTTTGACCTTGGCATGCACCATCCAAAGCCCAAAGAATTAAAGGATAAGCATCATCCTTGAGGCTGGCCCGGGAGGATGGTCAAGTTGGAGTGCTCCAGGACCACAAACCCACTGGGATTTCTATGACTGAGCATCTGTAACAGTTAAACTAAACCTCTCAGACTTCATGGCATGGTTATTCTTTGGAGCAGACTGAGGAGCAGCAGAGTTCTCAAGGTACTTTCTGTTATTCTAAAGGCAGAATTAGAGCAGACAAAGCTGGAAAACCCTTGCTATGGTGCGTTTGTGGCCACCAGTTCCAATTCCCCACGTAACAGAAACAATCCGTTTTTGAGTCGACTGGCCTCGTGTGGCCACAGCCTTTCCCATCTTTAAAGACAATTTCCAGTAATTATACATTGATGCTGTGCTGTGAGTGCTTGTTCACCCATCACCTTGGAGCTGCAGATACTGTTTGCAGTACCCTGGGGTGCAGCATTTATCATCCGTGTCCTTGCAGCGAGGCCGTGTGCCCTCGACCCTTCCTCCCTCCGAGAGCTGAAACTCTCTGTTTATCTCCAAACAACAATTTTTCTACTCAGGCTCAGCTAATACATGCTAACCTTAGTGTAAATATTTTTTTTCCAAGATAAACTCCCTCAGGAAAACTTCCTGCTTGATTTTTGAGGAGTTGCTTAGCTGTAATCGTGCAGAATTCTCGGGGTTTCAAGCTGTGTGCCTCCTGCAGAGGTGTTCTGCCTGCTAATGACAGGCACGCAAGCTGTTCATTTGGGTTAGGCAAGGCCACTTGAAGGACAGCTCTCTCCTTTTGCCATCCCTCCCCATCTTGTACATGAGAAGCTGCAGAACTTTTGCAGAATGTCACAGTCCCTGTGCTTAGCAAAGCCTCCTTGTAAAACACACGGACGTCGCTATCAAGAACGANTATGGTGCGTTTGTGGCCACCAGTTCCAATTCCCCACGTAACAGAAACAATCCGTTTTTGAGTCGACTGGCCTCGTGTGGCCACAGCCTTTCCCATCTTTAAAGACAATTTCCAGTAATTATACATTGATGCTGTGCTGTGAGTGCTTGTTCACCCATCACCTTGGAGCTGCAGATACTGTTTGCAGTACCCTGGGGTGCAGCATTTATCATCCGTGTCCTTGCAGCGAGGCCGTGTGCCCTCGACCCTTCCTCCCTCCGAGAGCTGAAACTCTCTGTTTATCTCCAAACAACAATTTTTCTACTCAGGCTCAGCTAATACATGCTAACCTTAGTGTAAATATTTTTTTTCCAAGATAAACTCCCTCAGGAAAACTTCCTGCTTGATTTTTGAGGAGTTGCTTAGCTGTAATCGTGCAGAATTCTCGGGGTTTCAAGCTGTGTGCCTCCTGCAGAGGTGTTCTGCCTGCTAATGACAGGCACGCAAGCTGTTCATTTGGGTTAGGCAAGGCCACTTGAAGGACAGCTCTCTCCTTTTGCCATCCCTCCCCATCTTGTACATGAGAAGCTGCAGAACTTTTGCAGAATGTCACAGTCCCTGTGCTTAGCAAAGCCTCCTTGTAAAACACACGGACGTCGCTATCAAGAACGAGCCACTTGTTCCTGTGGGTTTTGAGAGGTTGCTGTAGGGAGATATTTCCATCCTTTTCTGAGACAAGCTGTAAATCAGTAAGAAAAAGACTAACTGATACCAAAAACGAAAGCTTTCTGCCCTAAGAGTGAAGGAAGAATCATTATATAAACACCAGGCAGTCTTTAAGAGCGAATTTGGAGTTCGCAGTGAAAATAACTGCTCACTTAGTTCCTGGCAAAGCTGCCTCCAAATTATCTGCTGCTTTTTATAGGAATCAGGCTCATTCAGCAGGGCTTTTGAGACAGCCCTGCTGCAGACATAGAAAAGGTTGTTGCAGTCTTTGTTGTGTCACTGTGGAGCTTCACACTTCACCCTTCTGCCTTCTCCAAGGCCTCGTAAATCCCAGTTCCAGTGCAAGTCCCTCTGCTACCTGAAATGGGCACTGGCCAGAGGGTGACTGGCACTGAATTCCACCTACATGCCCATTTGAAGGGGGAAAGGTTGGTATCTAATCCAGCTGGGGTTTGAGACAGGGATTCACGTGCTCCACTGCCCCCATCTCCCTGGGCCCTGGAAATATCCCTGTGAGGGAATTTGGGAAGGACGTGAGCACTTCCCCCCTGTGCCTGCTGCAAAGAGCACAAGCGTGTGTCCTACCCCTCTGCTGGGCAAGGGGTCAGTCTGGGATGCTTGGGAATGCAGATTCCAACACTGGACTGTGTTCATACACAAAATGTCTGGGGCAGGAAAAGGCAATGAATCACTTCACGGGCTCTAGGCACGTCTATTAATTAATAAAGCCTTAATGATCCAGGGATGGCAGCCCCTGTGCTAGCATCGCCTGCCAGCTAAATTCCTACAAATAAGCTTCTCCTCGAGTTTCACTCCTTCCTCTGCCAATGCTGGGAACACAAAATCATTTACCCTGCCCGAGGGCAGGGCTGTGTCAGGGGCTGCAAACCCCGCTCCAGTGACCCCAGCCCCAACTCCTGCTCATCCCAGGGCCAAACAGAGAGGAGGCTTTGCAGGAAAAGAGGGAAATGAGCAGATATCCCTGCAGGCTCAGCCTCAGCTGCCTGGATCCCGGGATATCTGTGGCACGGAGGCTGCTCTCCCTGCCCACACGCACAGGCTGTCGGTGACAGATCAGCTTGAAGAGATTTAATTGATGCCTGACAACTTCAACACTCACGGCAGGAGGAGCTGCACCTCCACACTCCCTGCAGAGCTCTACATTCATCTGGTGCTGATCTTAAATAATCGCTTTTTCCACGTGTAAAACATGGGGTTCCGGTGGGCAAGAGCAGCAGGAAAAGCCGGCGAGGTGAGAACGTTTGGGGATTAAACACGGCTGAGAGAGATTTCAAATTCTAATCATGACTTTTTTCTGAAGTATTTGTTCTGCCCTATCAGCTAATACAGCAATGGTGCATGCATTAACATCCTGAAATTGAAACAGAGATCAAGGGTAGAGGGTATAAATTGGTTTTGGAGCATAACATTAAATAATCAAACCACGCTGGAGCAGCCTCTGTGACAAAATGACTCACATTTTTGGTGCTGCTTTTTAAATGTGATTATGCATTTTAATTGTTTAACTCCAGTCTGCGGAGTAGTTTCAAAGATGTTTTAAAATAACTTACAGCATGAAAAGCCTCCTGGTTTTTAAATACGCCTCAGGTTCAATAAATTTGTTTTTAATTTTGTGTGATGTGTGAAGCAGTGACTTTGTTCTGTGCTTTCAAGGGGGTGGAGCAGGATTTTCTAAAACACACTGGATCGACGAGGCTACAAATGTGTAAAGACAGGAGAAATTTCCATTCTGTTTGTTGTTTTGTAACTCTGGAAGAACACAGAGCTCCATAAATTTCCTGTTTGGAAGAACAGGAATCTTCAAGGCCAGGCTGGATGGGGCTTGGGGCAACCTGGGGTAGTGGGAGGTGTCCCTGCCCATGGCAGGGGTGGGACTGGGTGGGCTTTAAGGTCCCTTCAACCCAAATCATCCTGAGATTCTGTGACTGTGACTCTTCTGCTACTCTGAGCCTTAGGGGGAAGAGCTCTGGGACATCAAGGGACTGTGGATAAACAGGAAAAGGTGACTGTGGTTTGTCTTCTCCAATCCCTCAGCCATCCATGTCATCCTCCCCTCCAGGAGCCCTGTCCCCAGCCCCAGCGATCCCAAATGCAGAACCTCAGGGCATGTCCATGTCAGCAGTGTTCACATCCCCTCCCAGCAACAGGAGGCAGCAGAGGGTTAATCTGGGAATGCATCTCACAAGCTCGCTAATGAGTGAAAACTGAGACTTAACCCTTTTTTTGTTTGTTTGTGCTCCTCACTATCCAGAGAGCAGAAAATCGTAATTTATGGTGGCAATTGTCAGCACTTATAACCAAGTTCTTGCTTAAAACACTGGAGAGATGATTAAAAAAATTGGAAATGGCAGATGGTGTCATTCTGCTAAACATTTTTTGCTGATGCCTGTTGATTTAGAAGTGCTCAAAATGGAATTTAACAGGAGTTTTATTGTGCAAGGACTTCAATTTCCAACATTTCTTGCTAAGGAGCAGCATTAATAATCAAACTCATCAATCCCCTTGAATCCCTAAGTGTCTTCAGCAGGAATGTGGGGGAGAAGGCCTCAATCATGGTCTGGGATCTCTGTGGAGCAATTCAAACTTCATGGTCAGATACACTTCCACAGTGGCTCAGGAGAAAAGTCTTAAACTGCTGCCCTGACTTTTATTTAAAAGTGGTTCTGGCCTGAAAAAAAACCCCAATGTTCATGTGAAGATCTTGCATGAAAACACAGCTAAGAACGTTTCAAACCAGATTATCAAAGCTTCCATTAATCTGTCATTAATTCCAACATTTGCAGTCCCATCCATTTTTTAAGAACGCTTGCTCTGGTTTATGATGTTTTTTTGAGTTCAGTGGCAGAAGGGCTGGTGCTCTATTTGTGGGTTTGTTTTTCCCCCCCTACATCACATTAACATTCATTGACAATCACTCTCCTGTCCTCGGAAGTAGGTGTTTTTGTAAGAGATAACAACATGACTGAGGGCCTGTACTTGTGTTTCTCGGCAGGAATTTAGGCCAGCAAGCACTCAGGTTGTTTTATCTCTGGTGACCAGCGATTTGCATTAAAAATGTGCTGCCCTGTGGAGCCAGGAAGAAATTCACATTCTTCTTCCTAAAAAAGTCTGGTGATGAGCCTTGAAAAGCCTTTCTGCTTCTTCCCCAGTCTGCAAGAACAAATCCTTGCAGACTAAATCTGTTTGCAAAGACCAGCGACCGACCAGGCCTTAGACATTTAACTATTGCTGGGCTCTTTGAGTTTTTAAAATACCATGGAATAATTTTTAGAATGAAAATGTTTTGAAGACAGGATTTGGCTGGGGTTCAGCCTCTCACAGCTGAACTGAATCGGGCACAGAACTTGTCCTGTTTTATAGCAGCTGGAATTGCTGCTCTGCTTGGGAAGCAAATGAGGCCTCCTTTCATTGCTGCTGGGATGTGGCACACGTCAGAGCTCAGACCATGGGCACACTCCACCACACACAGGCCTCACTCCTGGGGTTTTAACTGCCTAAAAGCCAGAAAACCTCATGTCTTAAACCTGGTAACTTCTGTGTTATCAGTTGCTCTAATTTTCCAAAATTACACAATATCTCTCCTGGATGTCCTTGGCCTCCTGCCTTCTTGAAGAGCATGTAAAAGTAATCAAACCAATAAAATCTTCCTGGAAACCTTCTTGTGTTGCTCCTAAGGAACTGATGTTTCTGTACCAGGGGATAGAGAGCAGCTGAGTTCAGTGATTTCCTGCACTGGGCAGGTTAAAATGCAAAAAGCTTTACTGACACTGCTGCTATGCTTTAAAGAGACAGGGAGCTGGTCTTCAAAAGAAAACACTTCTGTAAGAGAAACAAGTGAATTCAGAACGTGTCATTTATTGGGAAATTCACATTCTCAGAGATGGAGGAGCTGGTCTGAGGAGGAGCTGGAGGAGCTCTGCAGGTGGAATACTGGAGCCCAAGCAGCTGGAGGTGGCAGCTGGCAGGACACCAGACAGGGGCTGTCCATGATCCACGTGGCTGAGGATATTCCTGGGCCATGAGATGGCATTTGGCCCCACATTCCTCCACCTGGCACTGCTGTGACACAACATTGTGCTGCACCACAGCTTGGGACACCTCTGCTGAGCACACCAGACTCCGCAGCACAGGGGGTGGCTGATCCAAGCTCTCGAGGGAATTCCGAGGTGGAGGATGAGATCCTTCCTTTGGACACAAAAGGGTCACAAGTCAGCCTCCAGTTCTGGAGAAATCAACTCCATCACTTCTCCAGCTGTTATTTCCAACAGGATTGAATCTCTCGAGCAAGGACTGCATATTGCACAGCTCTGTAAACTGAAGGAAATTTTATATCTGTACCTAACTACAAGAACTTCATAAATAAAAATGTCAGGTCTGTAGCAAAACAATGCTTAAATAAAAGAGCATTTTCCATTATTACATGCACACTTTTCAGAGAGACAATTCCTGGTTAACCTTTCTGATTTCACAGTGTTTATAAGAGGTAAATTATCTATTCCCATTCTTTGTTTTCCTAATGACCTAATTTCATTAACTCTACACCAGAGTCAGAAAGAAAAAAAAAACCTCAGCAAGCATTAGATCTTTTCAAAACAGCGAGGCTTAAAGCTCAGGAAGTGATTTGTGCATCCTCTTCATTTTCTTAATTGCAAACAAAGCCTCGGTGCCTTGTGCAATAACCACATTTCAGCAGCACGTGGCTCGTTACAGCCCCAACATCTGACCCCACATTAAAGGTAACTGAGTAATTAATCTGAGCAGCGCTGCTGCTCGCAGGGAGAGCACCACTAGAAGGCACTATCTGCTAGAAAGTCGGGAAAAGAGGAGCGTTTCATTAAATAATTCCATGTGGACACCTCCAGGGAAACTGCAGACTCTGGTGTCACGTCAGAGAAATGCTGGACAGTGACTCTGGCTGTGGTTACAGGTTTTTCCCAGCCAAACTATAGAATCAACATCATTTTCCTTTGGGAGGCAGTGCCAAATGTGCTTGCAGCATGAAGGACTGAATTGCAGTATGAAGGACTGAATTCCATGAGCTTTCAAGTCTGGAGGAAGACCCAGTGAGAGACTCCAGCGCTCGCCCAGGGTTCGGAGGACAGGCAGGTTACATTTGCTGATTTCCACAGGAACCTCTGGCAAACCAATTCCCCGTGGCTCAGCCAAAGGAAGGGAACCAAGGGGACTTTCCTGGGGGTGTGGAGAGAGTAAATCTAGAAGAGGGCAAGAAACACCAGCTGGCACAAAGGCTCCCTGCCAGAACCAGAGTGCCAGAGTGGCAGGACCAAGTCCAACAATTCCTCTGTCCCACGGCAGGCAGTGACAGGAGCCAGGAGCTGGGGGACCTGGGCTCACCCCGTGGAAAGGGAGGTTCCACCCCTGGCTCTAGCAGGGGGTGAGTGGCACAGTTCAGTGTGTCACTGGCTCTCACCAGCCTCATTTAGTGCCTGCACCAGATGCTGTCGGCTGAAAGCTGCGTGTGCAGTCTTATTTACTGTACATTGTCTTTAGAGATTAAACGAAAAATCCTCTTAAGGATATCATAATTCTGGATCGTTTATCAATGGGACTAAGTGTGTTAAAACATGCATTTATTAGAACTCTGTTCCTTCCTGCTATAAAGACAGGAATTAAGACACCAGAAGAGACGAAACAGTTTCAATTCTATTTGTGTTGCCCAGTGCAAAATACACAGGCCACACAGCTCCCGTGATCAACTTAATTTTGGGTTCTCAGGTCTTAATTCTAGCATTTGAAAACAGCACTGCTGTTAAAGATTGGCTGCAACATCTCTGGCTGAAGACTTGCATTATGTCACTCCTAATTCCTGTCACAGAAAAGCACCGATCCTGTTTGCTGTTCCTAGTGCACATCTTTCATGAAAGAGCATCTACACTTTGCAGGTACCTGGAGACAGTCTGGAAACCACAGCTCTTTCCTCAGCAACAGCTGAAATGGGGCTCTGAAGAGTCAAAGGGGAAGAGAAGCAGGGCTGGAAGAGGATGGTGGTGATGGAAATCCAGAGTAGGTGCAGGGAGGAGCAGTTAAAATCAGTGAAGTGTTAAATTTATGAGGGGGAAATATCCCCACTGAACAATGATGGGAATCTTTCCAATGTCTGGGAAAATACAGCTGCTCCTTAAAGCTGATATAAATTTCCAGAAGTTATTCTGCCACAAAAAACTTGAGGAAAGCAGAGCTACTGCTGCTGCACAGGGGAGCGTGCAGGCAAATTCAGGAATGCCCATTTCTGCCTCAGGAGGAACACAGCCAGATCAGGATTTAAATCATTATACATCAGAAATGATGAGAGAATGTGCATGTATAATCACACAAAATGATCCTCCACTTTGATACACTCTCCTGTGAATTTGGTCTATATTCTAATTACCTGCTAAAGTCCAGATCTGACAGGGCCTGAATTATCACCCTTTTATCATACAGAGCACACTTGTATTTTTTGACTGTCCTGTGAGCAGCAGCTGTGCTAAAGTCCTTTTATAACTTACAACGAAACACAATCCCACACATAATGATATCCTTCTGTCAGACTGTGCTTTAACATACATGACCTGACTGTTTGTTACCACATAACAGTTTATTAGATTGTTTTTGAAATGACATTACAAAGAACCTAAGGCTGGTATTCCAAGTATATGTACTGATACATTTCTCATGTTCACAAAAGCGCCCTGTTATTATGAGCTTTTATTACAATGAGTTTGGAAAAATGACCTGTCATATTGCCTTCACAGCATTCAGCTGCTGCCCTGGTGGCATCTGAGGAGCAGTTTAAGTGTGGGCCACCTGCAACTGCTGCCTGCCACTGGTGCTTGGTAAGTTTGCATTTGAAGCTGGAGGAGCATTGCAATAATTGTCAGGAACAGCTGACACTGGTCATTTTTCTTCACAAGTGACACAGTACAGACTCTCCCAAACACACCTTCCATTGCCAAAATGTAAGAAATACAGACTCCAGGCCCAACGATGTGGGTATGATTAGAAAAGCAAACACTTCTCTAAATCAAGTGTTTTACAGTAAGTTGTTATTCCAAGAGAAGCAAGGCTTTAAAAATCTGCCTGGATTCTCTCCTTTTTTTGTTCCTCAGTGTATCACTGCTTTGTTAGCAAACTGTTCTGTCCAACGAGCCAGTAATTCCCACTGAAAACCCACACACAGACATTCCACAACCCCATCCCTGCTCTGTCCACCATCCATCCCAATCCTCTTCAGTCCCAGTTCTTGACCAAAGGTGATGCCAAAGGACAGTTTCAAAGCAGAATGTTGAAAACCTTCAATGCCATGGTGAGATTGTTCACAGTTAATAGTCCCTTGTCTGTCCAGGTGTCACAGCTTGGGGTGGCAGTGGTTGCTCAGATGTCTCTCATGGTCAATCTGCATTTCTGGTTTGTGTCCCAGGAACACACAGCTCAGGTAATGCCAGGAGCAGCAGAGATGATTCTGATGTTCAGCATCTCGTGTTTCCAAAAATCACTTTATTACATGTATGAAAGACAACACAATCCTCAACTAGTGAGTGCCTGATGCTCAGAGCTACAATTAATGCAATTAATTAAGTTTCAATCTTGTGCTTCACTCCACAAACTCACGTAGGACAAGGCAAGATTCCCATTTGGTGGGAGTCACTAAATGCTGAGCTATCAAACATGAAACGTCTAGAAAAGTACAGGAAAGAGAAAAAAGTGACTCCACAAAAAAATACACCCAGGAGTTGAGATCCGTAAGATCTGTGTTTTAATAACACAACCAAGTGATCCTCGTAACAAGAATTCAAAAAGTGAAATTACAGTACACAGATCAAAATAGAAACTACCCTACCCCAACTATACAATGTACATTAGGAATGCAAGCTCTGTAACAATATAAAAATGCTTTCACACACAGGAGTTGCAAAAAGCCATTCTTTAATTCCAAGGATTTGTAGAAAAAAAAGAAAAAGTCATCTTCCATGATTCACCTTGAGTTATTGGCAACCTGTCGGGCGAAAAATAATAAGAAAGGAGATTACTGAGAATTAAGAGAATCATGCTTATCAGAAATTTTCATTTGTGAGGTTCAGGCTAGTGGAAATGACACTGAGGGCAATGAAGCCCACAATGATTTGTATTTTTATCAAAGTATCACAGAAATAGATACTTAACAAGGACGAATATATCTGCTCCAAACACACAGGCCTGCTGTACTATAGGGGCAAGTTAGCAATTAGAAATGCTCTAAGAATATATAACACAATATGTGATTTGCCTTTCAGTAAATCTCTTTCTCCAGGGAGCACTGCCCTGGGACACGTATTGCCTCGTGCCTGAGTGCTCTCCCACACTGCCAGGACCTGCACTTGGCAGCTGTGTGTGAGTCACTACTCCCTGCAAGCTCCTAGATTACACACAGGAGGAATCTGCAGCTGATGGACTGTTACTCCTCAGCAGCCCCTGTGGCTCCCCCGCTTCCCTGGGCACTCTGTTCCAATGCCTGACTGCCTTTTCCATGGAGAAATTCCTCCTGATGTCCAACCTGACCCTCCCCTGGCACAGCCTGAGGCTGTCTCTTCTCGTCCTGTTGTTCCCTGGGAGCAGAGCCCAATCCTATCTTATGGATGCTGAAAAGGTTTTAGCAGAGAAATTCTCCAGCTCTCTGCAGCATTTTGTGAGAGCTCTGTCTTTCCCATGCAGGTAACTCAAAACAATGTTACGGTTTTGTAAACTCCTTGCACTTGCAGCTTGTTTTGCAGAATTGTTATGGTTCTAACTAGAATAACACCCAGAGATGAGTGTCTGAGAACTTGACCAATCCCCTTAGGGGGTGGATGACAAAAAACCAATTACTTTATGCCATTTAATGTATTTTTGCAAACTAACATATAAAAGCCTTCTAAGAGACCATTAAAGCGCTTCCATTTATCCCTGAGCCTGGACTTCGTCCGTGGGGAGAACAGCCACACTATCTGGCTGCCATCTCCTGTCAGGAAGTTGTGGAGACCCAGAAGCTCCCCCCTGAGCCTCCTTTTCTCCAGGTTGAGCCCCCTCAGCAGCTCCTGGAGCTTCCCCAGCTCCGTTCCCTTCCCTGGCCACGCTCTCTCTCCCCACAGCACCATTATCCCTGTGCAGTTCCGCTCTGCACAAATCCCAGACCGCCCCACGAGCGAAGGAAAAGCTCCCTCTGTGCTGAGGTCAGCAATGCCAGACACCCAAGGGTTTGTTCCAAGGCCGAGGAGCAACTGCCTCACTTTAACCCTTGTTGGAAGCCGGGGTCTTGCTGTCGCCCTCGAGCTCCTCCACGCCCGCCTGCGTCATGAGGTCGGCGATGTTCTTCTCCAGGTCATCGATGCGGCAGCTCATGTCATCGACTGCCCCGGCGTCAAGGAAAGGACAGCGCCCAGCCCTGCCTGGGGCTCTTGCAACCACAGAAGGGACCCCAAAGCCCCTCTCACCCCACCCCATTCCACCATTCCAGGCTGCTCCAAGCCCCGTCCAACCTGGCCTTGGACACTGCCAGGGATCCAGGTCACACCACCCTCACAGGGAACAGTTTGTGCCTAATATCCCATCTAACCCTGCTGCCTTTCAACCTGAAACCCTTCCCTGTGTCCTGTCCCTCCATCCCTTGTCAATTGTCTCTCTCCACATTTCCTGCAGCTCCTTCAGGCCCTGCAAGGCCACACTGAGGTCACCCCAAAGCTTCTCCTCTCCAGGCTGAACAATCCCAGCTCTCCCAGCCTTTCCTCCCAGCCGAGCTGCTCCATCCCTCTGCTCATCCTGGTGTCTCCTCTGGACTCTCTCCAGCAGCTCCACATCCTTCCTTTCCCAGGGAACATTACTCTGGAAGGGGTTACACTGGCTTGGTTTAATTGTTGTTATTATTACAGCTCTGCTCAAACTCTTACATTGCTTCAAATTTATCTTACAAACCCCACTGGCAAAGACACTTCATGACACTTGTAATCCTGCACCCATCTGAGTTCAGAAAAGGATATTTCTTCCAATTATTTGGTCAGACATGGTTTGAAATTTGTCCTGCATTTGCTGGAGCAATGTCTGCACCTAATAGAAAGGGAAAAAAGAAATGTTTTGTTTCCATCAGAAGCTGTCACAGTACCCAATCTCACGCAATAAGTACACTGTTCGTTCACTGCTTCGCTCAAAACTCTGCAGTACAATTACACATATATGTAAAAATGCTTCTTAAATATATGTATATAGAGATGAACTGACGCTTACAGGAAACATCTGTAAGATCTAGAAACCGCCCGTGTTCCACAACCAGGACCAAAAATACGACAGCAGCAACATGGTCCTATTAATCACATGGAAGCACTTTTTTGGGTGTCATGAAATGGTTTGGGATGAAGGTATCATCTCCTTCCACCCCCTACCATGGGCAGGGACACCTTCCGCAGACCAGGTTGCTCCAAGCCCCATCCAGGAAAGGGGTTTTCCCTTCCTTCCTCCCTCTCCCAGACCCCTGCACCCCGTCCCCGGCCCGTTCGCCCCTCGGCCGCTCACCACGGCCGTCAGGTCCTGGACGCTCTTGGGGTCGGTCTCGGCCATGGTCGCTCCGGCTGCGGCTCCACTTCCGGGCCGCGCCCCGCCGCTTCCGCCGCCTCTCGCGACAGTACCCGGCATTGTGGGAAATGTAGTCCTTCCCCCCTCCGCCGGGGCTCCCCAAATCGGGCACAATTGGTAAAGCTTTTCACTGTTTATACATCTCGGCTGAAAGCTGCGTAGCTCTCTTATTAATTAGCGTTCTCTAGTCTATTGGTTACTAGCTCCGTTGGTTGGAGGGTGGTGCTGGTATCGCACGGGGGTTCGATCCCCACGTGGGCCATTCGCATTAGCGTTGGACTCCGTGATCCGTGTGGGTCCCTTCCAACTCGGAATATCCTGTAATAATTCCCGCTTCCCGTGCTAATTAGTCCCTTGCTCTGTCTTTATCTTCTTTTGACTCAGTGGCTGCGATCTCCTCCTGCCAGAATTACCTTTTACCCACTCTGGGCTCCTCCGTACCAGACAAGGAGCTACCGGAGAGGATCCAGTGGAGGCCACAGAGAGGATGAGGGTCTGGAGCATCTCCCTGATGAGGAGAGACTGCAGGAGCTGCCTGGAGAAGGGAAGACTCAGAGGAGACCTCCTTAATACATTTAAATATCTCCAGGAAGTGCCAAGAGGATGGTGCCAGACCCTTTCTGGTGGTGCTCAGTGACAGGATGGCCATAAACAAAAACACAAGTTTCACCTCAACATGAGGAAGAACTTCTAAACACTGAGGGTGGCAGAGCCCTGGAACAGCTGCCCAGGGAAGGCCTGGAGTCTCCTTCTCTGAGAGAGACACTCCATAAGTGTCAGTTTATAGGTTTTTTAGACCCAAACAAGTCACTTGGAGATGTTGTTTGTGAAGCGAGCCCTTGGTTACCGTGCAGCCAAATGAGATGTGGAGTTAACAACCAACCACATTGAATATGAACCTGTAAATGGAGAAGGTTCAGCAACCACACTGAATATGAACCTGTAAACGGAGAATGTTTAGCAACCACACTGAATATGAACCTGTAAATGAGGAACACTTCCCACTCACAACTGGGGATTCTCCAATGTCACCTTTCCCCTGGGAGACCTCAGGGTGAAGGGCAAACCATCATCTTCCCCAATTCACTGAAAATTCGTTAGGATTTTTTAAGATGTAGCCAAACCATTTTGAACTTGACTTGTGAGCGTGCAGTTTTACTGTTCGTGCTCCCGGATTAAGCAAGGGCCGTGCCAAATAATGCGTGCAGTCTTTCTGAGCTGGAGCAACCAGATTGCAGCAGGCTGGTTTTAAACTGAAATTATAACAAATAGGACAACTGAATGCTGGTTTTGCAGCCCTTGCACTTCCAGTCTAATCAATCAAGCCAGGGAATTACGTGAAGGTTCACAAGGGTACAGTACAATGAAGTTATTTTATGGTTTAACTCTTAGACAGATAAGCCTGGCTTGAGTGCTGTAAACTGTGTCCAAACAATGACTATAACTGAGTCAGTAATCAGTCACTTAATCTTAGCTAATTATTTCCCCTTTTTTTCCCCCTGAAAAATTACTAATACTGTTAATTGTAAGAGTTTCCTGAGAGACATCAATACTTTTAATCATTCTATTTAAAGAGCTTCTCTGCTCTAATGATTCTACATTTTTGTTTGAATTGTAGCTGTTTCTCTGTTTAATATATCTCCATGTACAACTTGGTTGCCAAAGTCTTCACTTCTTTCCACAAAGAAAAAAATAATGATTTATTTCCCAGTTTTATATTTTTTTTTATGCACAATAATGAAACCTTCCTTTATTTTATATCTTGCTTTCTTCTGGGTGAGCAGTTAAGCTTAGGTAGGTCCTGTCTTTTGAATGTTAACAATCTACCCGGAATTGGATGAAAATTTAAAGGATGACATTTCATGAATATTTCTTATAGAATCCATTGGCATTTCCGCTGCTTTGAATAGACAAAGCTGGGTGATTTGATTATAAATACTTCATGTGTGGAGGAGAACAGGTAATTATTCTCAGTGTCTGCTCCACTAAGATGGTTTTTTCCCTCTGTTATTGAGTTAAAGGAAGTTTGGCAAATCAATCACGAATTTACAACTACGGAGCTCAGACTGAAATTAAGGACGCTTGAAATGTTTTCCTCATGGAAATTTGAAATGTTGCCTTCCAATTCCAGCTCTATAAAACCAGGAGAAAGGTACCATTTGGAGATGGACAGAGGTGCCATCTGGAAAACAAATGGACAACCATGGAAGCCAGTGTGGAAGCCAGCAAGGAAACCTGGCCAGGAAAAAGGGGGGCAATTACATGGCTCTGCAGCCACTCTGAATAATGGGCAATCCTAAAGGCTTTGCAAAATGTGTAAATCTGTACCCCTGGAGCAGTGACAGCCCATTCCTGCTCTGGCTGAATCGGGTGTTAGGCTGCCCTGATTGCAGTTAGGTCAATGCTGAGATCTTTTGCAAAATCCACCCACTGAGGAGTGAATAAAACCAACATTTGTTTGTTCAGTGTCGTGGTAGGAGAGGAAAGGGTTTCTGACTGCAGATTCCAGGCTGGTAAGGGTCTACATGTAGCCTCCCAAATTACTCATTAGAATGACTTCTTCATTCTCTGCCCAAACTCTCAGCACATGAAAATCTGCTGTTGGCTCATCTGCCGTGCAGAGATTGTGCTGTTCCCATTTGCAGCATGAATGTACCTGCTTTAGCCCAGACTCCTTTGAGTTTAGCAACCCCCAAAAGTGGTGCTGGTAGTTTCCTGTAGTTTTCCATGTGCTTAAAGAGTTTTTGGTGATGGACAACAAAAAACCAAAAAAAACCCGAACCCGTGTTCATCATCCTTCTGCTGATTTTGAGCCATGTGGTTAGCAATTCAGCATGAGGCAATAAATACTCTGCTGTGCCTGGGCTCCAGACAGCTGGTTCCCTGGATTCTGAGCAGAACTGCTTTACAACCTGTTTGCTTGGCACAGAGCAGCTCCCTGCTAAATTATTCATTTTGTTCCGTGCCCAGCACACTGGATGCTTGTGACATGTCAAGTGAAATTCAACCACTCCACCCCATCCAAACAAACTCTCAGGAGTTGTCTCTTTGAGGAATAGAGCTTTGGATGATGTGATCATCTCCCAGTCTGTCCCTGCTCTCCCAAGGGAGGCATTAATAGAGCCAGGGCAAGATCCTCTTCCTTTAGTGCACTCCCTTTAGGCCAGCTTGGATCGGGATGGGGTGAGAATGAGCAGGAATCAGAAAAGGAAAAGGTGATTTGCTCACAGGAACCCGCACCAGACACCACAGAAGGGAAAGGGTCTCTCCAGTAACCCTGGTGGGATTTGGGGCTCACATGGATCCTTTTCAGGACACAGTGGGGCAGTGAAGCAAAGTGCACCTGTTTCAGTTGTGTTTGGGGCAATCCCGTGGGTGCTGGAGCCTGACTTTTGATTTTTGAGTCTCCAGCCTACTGGCACAAGACACCCACCATGCTTATAACCAGATCAGCTGCCTCAGTGTGGGAGACTGGGTTATGTTTTGAGCTCATAAGAAGGGGTTAAGGAGTGGGGTGTGGTGTAAAAGTCTCCTGTTGTGTGCCCCTGTTCTACCCTTGCTCCTGCCACAGGAAAGGGAGGTCGTGTGTGTTTAAAGTGGCAAAATGGTGCTGTAAAATTTAAGCCTTGAGATTTAGATCTCCTCCAGTTGTAAATGTGATGTGGAAGCCACACAGGTATCACTTGTTCTACCATACAGTAAAAGCTGATAGCACAAGGAATATTGGATTTTCTTCTCCTTCTACTACTAGGAAAAAAAACCCCTATCATTTGTTTTAGTCCTTTCTCTTTCTCAGGTAAATTTTGCAATGTCTTCAGTAGAAAAAATACAGAAAATTATTATCACAGACAAACTTGAAATGCTACCAGTGAAAAACCAGTACTTCTTCAAACACATCAGAGCTGGCACTGCCTCAAAGGAAAACAAACCCTGCTTTAATTATAGACAGGATCTCATAGCAGCACAACATTCCTGATTGTCTCTTGTTTGAGCCTCTTCCCTTTACCTGCAGGAGGAATGAAACCTTTCCCCATTTTCCTGAGCCTGATGTGCCAATCCCCAGGCCAGACTGTGGAGGAGGGTTTGTGGGAAGGATCTGTTCCCTTTCCAGGCACTGCTTTGGGAGCAGGAGCGGGGCCCAAAGTGTGCACCTCGTGTTGCCACGCAACAGGCAGAGAGAGCCCTGGGTACCAGGCACAGCTCATCCATCATTTCCTGGGCTCTCAATATCCCTTTCCAAGGTGGAGACCAGACCTGCACAGCATTCCAGTCTCTGCCCCAGCCGTGCTGTAAAACACCTTTCTTGCTCCTACCTACACAGACACCAGAAGAGCCGGTTACCTCTTTATTAATTCACAACTATTTCATTTCAGTCTTAGTTTCAGGTTATGTCACTGCTGTCCTGTTTCTATCCATCATAAAGCAACAAGGTTTCCTCATGTGAATTTAACATTGGACCTATGTTTTTGCTGAGATGAAGACTCTCAGTGCAGGGAAATCGCTGAATTACTGGCTGCGAAAAAATGACCACGGGTCCATATTTTTTCTGTTTCTGTTCCTAAGCAAGCATTTCCTACGGGAAGCTGTGTCTCCAGCTCCTCATCCTGCATTCAGTGTGTTGTTCTATCCCTGATACAGTGCTAGGAATATGCTGTTGGGCTGTTCCCTTGCCAGATATGAAGAAGAACTGGTTTTATCTCCCTCATCTCTTTCCCCATTATGTCAGTAACATGAGTGGCTAATACTGTAAAGAACTGGTTCTTTCTTTGTGGTATTATAAAGTATAAAAGGACGTTTGGAGCATGTGATGGGTGAGAGTTACACTTGTGTGCATGTGAGACAACGTAACTGCTCTTGGGCCTTGAAACGCTGCCTGTTTTTAGACTGCACTGATAGTAGGTGATTATTTCCAGTTCTAGGATGCCATACTTTGGACGTGCTTATTTGTGCAGTAAAATGCACAACAATATACAGTATCAAGCCACAGAAGTGTGGGCAGGACTCCTGCTGACATCTCCTTGCATGACTGCAGTTCTGTCTGGTTCTGTGCCTGTGCCGAGCAGGATATTGAAAGGATCACACAGCCATAGCCCACTGGGATGAAACACCCAGCAGGTTTGAGAAGAAATTAAATTAAACTATAACCCTAATTGCATGGCAGGAAAATCCAACTCTTATAATTCTGGGTACTCTAGCTTAGAAAGGCTTTTAGTGTATCTTAAGCTGTAGAACAAATCCATTGGAAGCATCACTTGGAAGGGACATTGAGGTCATCTTTCATTTCCCTGCTCTGAGGCGACACAGGCTGAAAAATTTCAAGCTATGGATTGTTTCAAAAATTGTGTGTGCACGCATGAGTGCCAAGGGAAGAGTTAAGGTTAATATATTATCAGTTTCCTGCTTTCAAATGTCAAAACTCATAACTCGAGCAGGGTCAGTAACACAGGCACATAAATAAGAGAGTGATGGCAACTGAGAGGAATCCCATTTGGAAAATAAATTGGAGCTGGAAAACAATCGTAGAAACAACATGATAAATACTTGTGAATCAACACTTGGCAATGTGTTATTTGTGCACCCTGGGATTTTGTTGTTCAGCCAGCCATGAGTAAAGCTCCATCTCAAGCTGGTGGCTGTTTCCCTGCACTTCCTATGCTCACGATCATATTGGCTGTTGACATGAGCCCCGTGCAGGGTCACTGACGGATTCTGCTGCTTTAATTATCCCTTCAGACCTGCACCACCAGTGGCTGGGGAACTCACAGAGGAGGAGACTCGGAGCCCCTGGAATTATTGCTGCAAGTGACTGAATTGGCCTTGCCAGAAAAAAGAAGAGAAAAGAATGAAAATTTCTTTGTTAATTCATCTTTTCAAGTGCTTTTCTAACTTGTGTGAGGATAGGCCAGCTAAAGAAAAGGCAGGCACCGAAGAGGTGCATTAGGGTGTTAAATGGGCGTGAAGTGCTCTCAGCAATTTGGCTGTTGCATTTTTACATCTATCAGTTTGAGGAATACCACAGTTACTGCATGCCAACATCTTAAGAAAATTAGTTAAAATGTTATAAAAAGGATTTTTAAAAATGTCAGTTGAAAAGGACTTGTTCCACCGTTACAGTTTGCAAGTTGCAGTTCTGCTCTGGTGACGAGGGAATTGTGAAATATTCTTGTTTGAGTGGGTTCATCTTGGAGCTCATTTGCCACTGTCATGCAGATTGCAACACAGATTTGAAATCAGCATCTGCAGGTAATTCCTGTCCTGTGGGAACCAAACTTCCCTGGCTCTGGGCCTGAGCCAGGACAGCTAAATGTGAGGGGACAAAAACTTCCCAGAGGAGAAAGGGTCTCCAGGGTGTGCTTCTGCTTGCAGAGCTGCATTGCCATGGACTGCTCTTAATGCAGGACAGTTGAAAAGATACCATTTGGATGAACTCTGAAATCAAGTTACTGATAACATCCTGGCTGTGAACAGCCTGGCTCAAAGAATCTTTGGGTATCAGAAAAAATGGGCAGATTGGTTTTTCTTATAATCCCAAACGTCTACTGTGTTCAGTATTGTAATTTCTGGGGCCAATGGGACGCTTTGCTGGGCTGTGGATGAGCCAAGTGCTGGTGGTTTGGCTGGATCTGGAAAGGAGAAGGAAAAGCCTTTTTTTCATCCTTTAAACCAAAGCCAGTGGCAGCCATTGATTTCAACAGGAAATTACTGCTCCCAGCAGGAGGAACTCTGGGGACATTCCTTCCCAAAAGCTCCTTTGCTCTCAAAGGCTGATGGAGTTGCTTCAGTTCACAAAGTTTCTGGTGTTTAATTTTCTGCTCTGCCTTCATTTATTCCGAGTGGAGAGTGCTGGCAATCCCTGCTGTTCCACGGTGCAGTCCCACTGCCTCCTGGGCTGGCTGGCACTGGGCAGCATCCTCTGGGCCCTGCCTGGCACTGCCGGGGCACAGCTGAGGCAGGAGCTGCCCAGGTGGATGCTCAAGCTGCTTTTTGCTCACAGCAGAGTCCCCGAATCGCCAGCGAGTTCTGGTGCTTTGTCAAGCTGTCCGGCTGCACCAGTTAAATGCTTGTTACAAAGTCACATCAGAGCGCTCCAAAATCACAATGCACTTGTTAATTTTCTGCTCTGAATAGTTTAGAAGAGCTCAGTTGTGCTGGGCTAACACAAAAGTGATTTTGCAGCGTACCTGCAGCACGCCAGAGCCGGGGTAATCCATCAGGGTGTTGCCAGCACTATTGATGTGGTCTGGGATGGAGTTTGACTTGAAAGATGAAGAGGAAATTAAGTAGAACAGAGTGATAATGGAATGATCAATGCTGCTCGCTGCAGACTTTGCGTGTGCACTGAAAAGGAAGGTATTCTGTCCGTGCTGGCCACGGGTGTGTAAGTGAGGTGATAAGTCTTATCTGGAATGCAAAGCTAAGTGGAAGTCATCAGAGTGGCAGGGTTAACACTGGGGCTTTACCAACAGAGCAGAAAAAACAAGAAGGAGGAGATGATGTTCCAGACTGTCTCTTTCAAGAGAGCATAAATAGTTCTGGGGCTCGTCATAAAATTCCCTTTTCTCAGTTGCCATGGTTCTGTTTTCTCTCATAAATACTGAGTGTAAAGAAGGGATTTGTGGAGAAGTCCTTTTCCTCCTACATTTGAGTAGCCTGGGTTGTGAACCAGAAATCTGTTGGCGTGAAAACTCTTATTATAAAAAGGCTGCTTTCCATGGGAAAAAAGTCATCAGCTTGGGACAAGGATTTTCCTTTAAATGGGATTCTCTGTAGAAGGCATCTTCACTCAACAGAAAAGTTTGTGCTGAGTGTTACGGGCCTCAGACTCATCTACCATGAAGCTTTTTGGTCATAAGTGTTCCTAAAAACTCGTCTGGGCAGGAAAACTCAGTGTCCCACCTTGGGAATCCTCCACAGTCAGAAGGGCTGGACTCTGTGGCAGACATGTCTGCAAAATTCTCTTTGGGTAATGCCATTTTGAATTTTTGATGACGTTAATGGTGCCCACAAGGGAAAACGAGACTTCTGAATGTCTGATTGCTCGTAGGATGTGGCATTTATTATTTATTCTACACGCTTTTGTTGCTGGTTGTTGCTAAACATCCTCATCCTCGTGGGTTCCAGTGCTTTTATAGGATGCCAAGTTCTCAGGAAGTCATTATGGGATTCATTAGGGATCTCCATCCATTTCCCATCCTTTCATGCAAGTAGGAGTTTCAGTGTCCCCCTAAATATGTTGTTTTGACTTGTTGCAAAGTCCAAGGGATGGATTTCTGCCCTCTGGACTTTTTTTCCACAGCCAGTGAGGTCCTTATTGACAGCACCAGATCCACTCTCTGAAATGTTTTTCCTCAGTAATATCAGATTTTGAACCAGATAATGGGATTGCCTTATCCCAATCATACGATTTCAAATATCTTGTGGGGTCAAAATTTCATTATTTAATCTTCCATTGACCATTATATGAACTCTTGCAATTCACTGTGGCTTTTCTACAAAACTGAACTGTTTAGCAGTGGCTTGTGTCAACTCTTTTTATAATATCCTTGAAGAGCCAATAGCTTTTCAAGACAAGATCTTCTCCTAAAATTCCTTTTCCACACAGTAAACTTGTAGCTCTTGGCATTGCTGGCCATGCAGATGCTGTGTCATTCACCTTTGTTTTTTATTTAATGTTAAGCTGAGGTTTAAGCCATTCACAGGGCAATCAGCATTTGGCTCTACATTTCTACATTGTCTAGAAAGATTAATTAACTAATTAACTATCCACAGTGAGTCATAACAGCCTTGTAATTCAGAACTGCAGCAGTCTGACCACCACCAGAGCAATTCTGTTTGTGGTTTAGGGGATGCCAATCACTACATTGGTGCTCTGAAATTGGCAGTTTTGGTCAAAACAGGAAGTTATGAAGCAAACAGAAGAGAATTGAATTGATATTTGGGGAATCATTTGAATATGGAAGCCAGCCACCAGTTTGAGAGATCATTAGAGTTTTAAAAGCCTGGGATGAGCAGGAATTTTATCAGAAATTAGGCATTCAGAGAGGAACTCAGCCTTAAGCAAGGGCGTCTCATGAAGCTCTTCACCATCACTGTCCTTCTTGGGTTGTGTTTTCAACCCACTGTGAATAAATTTCAGTCTCCAGTACATGCCTGCATGGATCTTTGTCATTAATTGCATTCAGAATTAGAGTTGTTGGGGATTCTCCTCTTTTGCCTTTACTTTTGTGACAGGTTATTTATAAGTGTGTTCATTTTCAAACTGGATGCTACCTAAGCCAAAACTCTGGAGTGTTTTCACCAGAAATCTGGATTTGGTCAAACACATTATTTCAGATCTGCATGCCCCTGATTTTTAACCATCCCTTCCCCTCTTGAAGCATCAGCGGTAGTAAGTAAAAATCTCTCAGAGCTGGTCTAATGATCCCTTCAAAATGAGCACGAAATAAATTACAGCAGGAACCACACTAGGTAGATGACATGATTTAACGGAGCTGAGTCCTTGAAGAATTAGTCTGGTGATTATGGGAAGTGTCTTTTTAAATGAGGTAATTTGAAATTAAGTCTCTTTTCCATGGCTGCTTAGCACAGTCTATTGTTCAGAGTCTGTGGCTCAGGCTGGGATCTGCTGTTTAAAACAGCATTGCTCAGAGTGTCTCCTGATGAGTTTAAAGTTATTTGAGACCCTTTCGATCCTGAATGCTACACTTGCAATGAGATTAGGGAGCAGAGTGGTTAAAATGAGTTTTTCCATTGCTAAAAAAGATAATTCAGATCTTTTCAAAAAAGAAAATAATTTAAAAGGCTGGAAGGCTGAAAGTAATCCACCTTGAGAGACTGCCTGCTGTCCAGAGCATGGACTCCAGCTTCTGCAAGCTGCAGTTCCCTTTGCTTTCTGAGGATATTCCCCATGGATGTCTCCCAGATCAAGCGCTGCTGGATAAAAATGGGTTGGAGAGAAGAAATGCAGCGAGAGCTCGGACATTGTGCTCTGTGCAGCTCACCCAGGCAGCAGAGCCTTTCTCATTCAGACAGCAAGAGAGATGTGTGATTTTGGCTTTTCAGGTCTCTGCCTTTTACACTCTCCTAACAGGAATCATTAGGGATCCACTGAAATATCCCATTTATCACAGGGAATTGGGGTGGCTGGTGACATTTAGTGCTGTGATGGGTCTGGGTCATGGTTGCTGCCAGGCACAGGCGTGTTCTGGCTGGGTGAGGGGGCAAAGAGCTGGGTTGTTATTTTCTCTCAAGGCCGGTGAGTAAGGCCCAGAATTTCCAACAGCGGGGTGGACAGGAGGAGTGTCTGCCTCTTGAATCTGAGGATGAATTCAGGATCGAGCCTTCATGCTTCTGCCTGGGTAAATCAAAATTGTCTGAGCTCCTTCAGCCATTCCAAATTGCAATTGTGTTGCTTGTGCAGCTGACTGAGGCCAGCTCCTATTTGTGCACTGGCTGTGCCCAAGGAAAGCAGAGAAAGCTGGAGCTACGCAGGGATGAGGCTGCAGGGAAATTACACTCCCCACTCCAAGGACACAGAATTATCACAAACCATTACATGGTTTTCTCTCCTGCTGCACACTTTGTGTCCAGCCTGTCATGGCAATCTTGCTGCGGAGTTTGAGTGAACCTCAGCCTTTGGCTTCCATCCTCTGCAGGGAGATTTTAGCTTGACAGCCAGGAATCGGGCAGCTTACAACACAAATTCAGTGTCTTGAGTTCCAAACACTGGCTTTACAAATTGCACTTCCATTATGTAAAATAAAGCAATTTATAACCACTGGCAGTGGATCCAATGCCTCAGTGCACACTGGTGGGCTGGATGTGTTTGACAGGCTGAAACCAGCTGCCTTCCAAAGTGCTTGTCCTGCTCCATGATCCTGTGTCCGATGAGCCTGCTCATCGTCCAGAATCAGGAAGGTCAGGTTTAAATTCTGAGTTTAGCAATTTTAATCTGGAATGAAATGCATGGATAGAAACTGTAAATTTGTTTGTCTAGCTCAGGCTTCTCTTGCTATAAGGCTGCGTATCAGAAATAATAAATCCATGTACTTTTTTCTTCTGAAACCCTGGCAAGGTATAATTATATCATGATTTATTTTACAACATCAAGACCAGGACTTGAAATATTTACTCAGGAAAAAATTAGAAAACCACAGAGAGTAATCAATCATTCACAACTAGAGAGCTGAAATTCCTTCTGTGTCCATTTAGCAGACTGAGTACAGAATAACCCTTGGTACCTCTGACAGAGGCAAAGAATAAAATTCAGGCTTTTTGATTTTTAATGCCCTTTCAGTCTGAGTCTTATTCATGCACCTCATCCTGAGTAACAGTCACAAACAGTAGTCCAGGCTTTTTAATGCCAGGGATACAAGGGATTAGTGGAAATGGTAACAATTTGGGGCCCAAATGACTGAGTTATATGGCATGTTGTTGGTTTTTGGGGTTTTTTTTAATAGTCAGATCTACTCCGAAAGCTTCCAGTTCTGTAAGGCTGTGTTTGGGTTTTGGCAGAGGGATGTGCCACTGATTTTTGCCTGTGATATTTCCTTCTTCTCCAGGCCATGCTTGACATTCCTGATGGAGTGCTGTCCTTCCGTGTGTGTTTTCAGATCCCAACCTGTCCCTGCAACTTTGGACGCAAACAGAAAAACTTCTTGTGGCATTTAACTGTGTGGGGAGCCAAAAGTGCATTACAAATCCTCAATGCTTCCAGGGTAAAAAACTGCCCAGCACGGAGCTGTAATGGATGGGAACCAAGCTGATTTGGGAAAGAACAATCAGTCTGCCTCAGAAAGAATTACCCCTATTTTCAAGCCTGAATTTTCAAGTAACTGTAGATCAGTATGCAGAAAATTATTTTTCTTATCTAATTTATGCTCAGTAAAAGGATCATAAAATTCTCTAGATTCTGCCTCCTCCAATTTCCAGCTGTCTCAGGAAGACTAAGGATTGCCACCATAACTCTGACTCTTGATGTGTGTTTAGTTAACAAAACACTTTGTTACATCACTCCAGAAGCCTTGACATTAATAGTCAATTCTCCAGCTTCTTTATCCGAGTGCATGGTGAGCTCAAAACTGTAAAATACAACAGAATCGGTGTCAGCCAAAATGATTGTTTAAAGAAAATTCAAGTAACTGAGCAGGCAGATCCCCAGGCCTGAATCACAGGATGAGGTCAGCCACTGGGATGGAAGTCATCCCTGTTTCATGATTTCATCATTTCAGTAGGTTCTTGGGGTTTGTTTTGTAGCCTGTTAAAAATGAGACACGGTTTTGTCACCATTCTTGTCCCCTAAAAACGAGCTGCACAGAGCAACCTCACAAAGTTTATTTCAGAGGTTATTCACTAAATCTGTTACAGTTGGCTTGTTACAGTGCACTTATGCTGGTTTACATCAGCTGGGGATATAATAGCCATTTCCTTGGCTTTTCCACCAGTTCCTGCAAATCCAATAGTGAATGTGAATAAAAAGTTCTGACTGTGTGGGTTTTGAGATTGTGCTGTGTGTGGAAGGACTCTCGGCCCCATCTACCAAATATATGCAGGTGCATTTTGGCCAAAACACCCTGGAAATGATGCTGTTCATATCTTTGATTTTGGAATGGAACATTCAATGAAATTAGAATGTTGCATGTAAAGCTGAACAGATCTTCTACCTTCTGATTTGGGGTCTGTTAGGAATGTTATTTTCCAGTGGAAATAAACCCCAATTATGCCATTTAATTCAGACTACGGGAGCTATTAATCTTCCAAAGTGGCTGTTTGCAAACAGGAATATCTGCTAAATTCTTCCTCACAGCTTCTTTTTTTTTCTGTAGAGAAGTATTTTCCAAACTTCCCTGCCAGCATGAGCTCTGTCATCTCCCTGCAGGTCAAATGTAGTCTGTCCTTGCCTCTCTTTCCCTAAGAAATTCATTAGGGAGCCATAGAAGAGCTGATAATTAGCTGTGAGTGACTTGCAGCAGATGTTAAATATTGTAGCACTGATAGTTTTGTGCTCTGAGATCTGAAATGCTGGAAACGTCATTCATTACTGAGGAATGGTTACTCTCATTTCAAGGGACTGGCTAGAGGAATTTAGGAGATAAGTTAGCAAGTGAATATATGGGCTGATTAATAAAAATTCCACACCAGCCCTTAGCCTGGAGCATCCTGAATTTAGAGCCAGCTCAGAGTCTCAATTGTTTTTGCAACGATGCTTCAACACCGACCTGGAACTACAAATCAAAGAGGCCTCCCCTGGGTTCCCTGAGCACTGATTGGGGTCGTGTTTCTCAAGAAGAGGCACAAGGCAACAGCAAGTCGGGTACCATGGGTGGGATATGCAGGAGATGGAGAGCAAAGCAAAACAGAGATAAAAGGAACAAGGGCTTTTAAGCCCGCTGTAATTTGCCTGATCCCGTTGAGAGGAACGGTTCATGTACTTTATTTCGGATAGCAGGGTTAACATTTCTCTCCTGCAGATCACCACTCCGTGGCTTGCCAGTCTGTGCTGAGTCCCAGGCTCCAGGGATAGAGGCTCATGCTCTGCCAGACTGACAAGGAAGACTGAAATTAATTAATTCAGGAAGTCAAAATTCGTTCTGAGGCTGAAGGGTTCCGTGCAGCCCTAAGCCCCCAGTCCTGCTGCATCCTTCTCCTAGCAGGGCACTGCGTCCCTGCCCGAGCTTCCCTGAGGCACCAAGTACCCAGTGCCAGCTGCTGGGGCCAGACATTGCCACAGGAAAGGTCTGAAGTGCCCGGGTGACCTTCCCAGCTGCCAGAGTCCCTCCCACTGAGGTGCCTTTGATCCCAAGGAAGGGCCTGACCCCATGCATCCCAGGTAGGATCCCTAATTTTAGCAGCTGCATCTGTTTAATTGGGACTCTGAGCAGAACAGGGAGCCTGGGGGGAAGTAAGAGATCACTCAGATATGAATTGCAAATGTTTGAAAGCTTCGCTGTCTCCTGGCTGAAACCTTCCAAGGGCTGTGACATTTGTGCTGCTCCCGTTCCAGGTCAGTCTCCTGCACTTGGATAGGAAGTTTCTTCCTGTGCAGAGAATATTTAATGGATGTATACAAGAGATCTACTTAATACGTGGCATCTCTTTGTCGTACAGCAGGATAATAAACATTTCTCAGAGCTACTGAAGATATTTGTACATTTCAAAGGCTATTTTAGACCATTTTCAGAACTTTCTGCATGAGTTGAGTGCCAAACTCCTGGAATTCTTTTTGTTGATAGCTGTCAAAAGTCCCTTAAGCACTAATTCTCTTTACAAGGCCCAAAACCTAAGCCACCTTCCAAAACCTTAAGCATTTTGTAGGAGTTTCTGTGTGTTTTATGTTACCAAGAACTGTATTTATCACTGTCACCCTTTCCTGTTTATCAGTCCTGGATGCCACTGATACTGCAAGAGAGAACTTGGTGAGAGATGCTGCTGAAAATGTGCTAAAAATAGAAGGCAAACCTGATGTAGGATTGTACTGGGAGGTTGGTTCTACACTCACCATCTTTCTCATATAAAAAAATTAACATTATTTAAATATCTTGCTAAATTATCACTTCTCACGGCATTTTGCGAGTGGTTTGCTGACACCTCTTCAAACTCTGCAAATCCCTTCAAACAAAGCTTTTTCCAGTTGTGTCAGCCTCTGACCACCAGAGCAACCAGAGAGTTGCCTGATTTATAGAAAAATTCATTATTATTGTTTTAATTATTATTATTAATGCTAAATTGTCCAAAAAATTAACACCACTGGTGCCTCCTGATCCCTACTGTTCTGTACACACAGTTTTTAGAAAATTAATTAATTTGGAAGAGGTAGATTTGAAAAGATTGCTGTTGAAGAAAAGTAACAGTACCAAGCCAGCTCTCGAGATCCTGGGAATCCTTTTTCCTGAAAAATAAACAAAGCATCTCGCCCTACTTTTCTAGAGATTAGCTTTTGTTTAATCTTCCAATCTTCTGGCATCCTGCATCACTGACTACTCTAATAACAACATACTACTTAATTCTTATGGAACATGTAGTGATAATTCAGCCTAAGAAACAATTGCTGCTTTACTTTTAGCTGCCAGCTAAAAGCTTAGGCTAAATTTTCTGCTTTTACACAGAAAAAAGAAATGTGAAGGGGTTTTTTCCTCTTTTTTTTTTCTCCCAATGAATTCTCTAATCACATATTCCCAGTTATTTCAGGCATCTTTATCATAAAGGTCAGCTCTTACTGTGGGTTTTTTTTTTATTTTATATTCTGTTAGAGCAAACTGAAGGTCCGCCCTTCCGCTTAATCAGTAAGCAAGTAAGAAAAGAAATCCTGTTAATTCCAGGTGGTGTTTCATATCTAAAGTTCTGATCTCTCTTCACATCAATCAACGTTTGTTGTCTTTGGCAGAAAACAGCTGTTTTGTAAAAAGGAAAAAAAAAACAAACCAGAAAAAGGTCTGCAAAATGTCATTAGTGTGTTCTGATGGTATGAGGAAATATTTTTTGAGAGAAGAAAGTTCATAGTAAATCACTCTCCCTTCTTCACCTTTTGCGTGGGCTGTGAGCTCCTGTGAGCAGTCTCCACAGGTAACACCCTCAGTGTAAAATTTGCTGGCCCTTCAGAGGAGCAGGGAAGAGTAACCCCGGGTCAGACCTGGATTCAGTCATTTCAGCAGCTTCATGTGCAGCAAAAACATACAGGCCAGGTTGGGGTGATCAAAATCATGTTTGCTCTTACGGGATTGACTTGAATTCTCCTTTGGTTTAGATTTTTCATCTGGTTTGATTTCAACAGAGATTTATCTGCAGAGGAAAGGCTGAGGTCTAAAGATCAATTCATTTTGTTCTCTCTCCCCACCCATGTTGGTACCCAAGGTGCAG
>VZRS01013262.1:0-44994 GCA_013398055.1 Ifrita kowaldi | reverse complement strand
CTGTTGAAGGGTGGGTGGGTCTCCAGCTCACAGATCATCTTGTGAATGGGAATCGCAGCATCTCGAGTTGTCCGGTACTGTCGGCGATGCACTGTCGAGGTAGCAATTGGTACTTGTTGCTCTTCCCCTTTCAGAAGGCCTACTGCAGATGGGTTCTCTGATAATCCAGGCACGGTGTTCAATTGCTTAATGCTCTCTGTCTCCATGGCAGATATCTCAAATGGCCACCTGAGTCCCTTTGAGTCTTTGAAATACCTGCTCCATAGGAAGTCTATGCCCAGAATGCACAGGGCCTCCGGGCCAGTCACAATGGAATGTTTCTTCCACTAATTTCCAGTCAGGCTCACCTCAGCTTCCACCAGGGTCAAATCCTGCGATCCTCCCGTCATGCCAGCAATAGAAACAGTTCTGCGGGTTCTGGCCCCACATGTTGTGATGGGATTAGCGTGCACTGCGCGCCAGTGTTGACCAAGGCCTCATGTTTTTGTGGTTCTGATGTGCCAGGCCAACGAATCCACATAGTCCAAAAGATACAGTTTTCCCTGGCCTCTACCTGGCTAGAGGCAGGGCCCNGCAATTGGTACTTGTTGCTCTTCCCCTTTCAGAAGGCCTACTGCAGATGGGTTCTCTGATAATCCAGGCACGGTGTTCAATTGCTTAATGCTCTCTGTCTCCATGGCAGATATCTCAAATGGCCACCTGAGTCCCTTTGAGTCTTTGAAATACCTGCTCCATAGGAAGTCTATGCCCAGAATGCACAGGGCCTCCGGGCCAGTCACAATGGAATGTTTCTTCCACTAATTTCCAGTCAGGCTCACCTCAGCTTCCACCAGGGTCAAATCCTGCGATCCTCCCGTCATGCCAGCAATAGAAACAGTTCTGCGGGTTCTGGCCCCACATGTTGTGATGGGATTAGCGTGCACTGCGCGCCAGTGTTGACCAAGGCCTCATGTTTTTGTGGTTCTGATGGGCCAGTCCAACGAATCCACATAGTCCAAAAGATACAGTTTTCCCTGGCCTCTACCTGGCTAGAGGCAGGGCCCTTCTAGTCCTGGTTATCATTCCCTCCCTGGGCATACGTTCTAGAGGTTCCGTCAAGGGGATTGGACATATCATCTTCCCTTCCATTATGCCTGGCAGCTTGGCTGTGGTCAACTGGAGCTACTTCCCTTCTGGTGGAACTTCCTCTCTGAGTCTTTCCCTCCTTTAATTCATGCACCCATGCTGCCAGGACACAAGTGGGTTTTCCATCCCACCTCCTCATGTTTTCCCCACGGTCACACAGGAAGAACCACAGCTCAGCTCGTGGGGTGTACCCTCTCTCCCTAACTGGGGGACGTCTGCTTCTGGTAACAGGGCCTCTGGTCTGTACCAAAGAGATTTGGAGAAGGTCCTCTTTAAACTCCTTCCTGAGTTCCTGGTGAGCCTTCTCAATCCTATCTTCCATTTTCTTCATGCGCTCTGACAGGCTTGTTTCCACAGCTGCGATTCTTGCATGTGTTCGGCCATGCACGGTATCTGCATATGCCCGGAGCTTTCTCACCATAGCAATCACGATCTCATCCCCCTCATTCCACTTCATCATTGCTAAAGCAGAGGCATATTCTTGTGGCCCAACTCGTATGAGTTTTAGCCACATCACTGATGTACATTTTACCAGGTCTGGACTCTCAATTGTTTGGTCATCTGAGAAAACGATCTCTATCACTGCCAGTTCTCTCAAACATGGAATCCCTTGTTCTATGGTCTTCCACTCAGTTTGCTGCACATGGAAATCTTCTGGGCACAGGTATCTTTCCTTCACACTTCTTAAAAGCCATGTCCAGACACTGAGAGCTTCGGGCCTCCTTGCCATCCCTTGGTTGATACCCGCATCACATGACAGGGATCCCAAATGACTCGCTTCAGTACCATCCAGAATTGTATTATCACCTGTGGCGTCCCAGATGCAGACCAAACAACTTAATATAGATTCATCAGACTGTCAGGTGTAATCCCTTCTTAGGCCATGAAGGTTTTCTATGGACAGAGACTAAGTAATGATTTCTGGTTCTGATTCGTCTGCTGGCTTTGAGGATCTGTCTCGGTTTGAAAGACAGGTGTCTGTCCAGGGGGGCAGGAGCTTCCCCTGAAATGGAAAAAAATGCAACCCCCCTTCCCTCCGAATTGTTATAATTTTGAAATTAAGGGGCTTTCAGGCAAAGATATGAGGGTTAGGAATAACAGTTCTTTACTAATACATATAACAAGGCAAACAAACAACAATAACTCCGGCAGTAGCAGGAGACAGAACCACAGACCCAATACCAGTGTCTCTCGGCCGCAGGCCGTGGGCACTTTCCCCTCTGGTGCAGTTCTGCTCACAGCCGGCAGGCCCAGGGTTCCGGGGAGGAGAAATGGACGAAAGAGCTTCACAGACCCTCCAGGCAGCTGATCCTGGTGTCTGACCGGACCCTTGGGAACACCAGGCTGGAACAGCAGAGGCGAGCACAGATCCCAGGTGGCAGACAAGATGAATCAGGAGCTGCAGCAGGAATCCCGGGAGGTCCCAGCCAGCAGGAAGTGTGCAGGGGCTACAGAGTAGCGAAGGATCAGAGTGGCGACTGAGGCAGGGCAGCCGCAGCCCGACTCCCAGCGAGCAGGGAAAAAGGTGGTCTCAGGAATCCCGGTCTTCTCCGGTAGATGGAAAAGAACAGCCGAAAAGCAGAAAAAGTTCTGACGAACTGCTTCCGAGCCCGGCCAGCACCCGCAGTCCCGACTGTACCCAAACTCAGGTGAAAGACGAGTAGTCCGAGCGATTCCCCACCCTCTGTGGCCAAGTCCTTTTGTTTCACTTAAGCACCCAGCAATTTATCGTCCTGGCAACACTATGGGGAAAATTCTTTAAGAGGGAAAAAAAAACCAAAAACAGATGGGGAACTCCCAAAACCCAAACAGGATCCTAGCTCCCCATCACCATCCACTGGGTGAATGGATTTGGTTTTGTGTTTCCTTTTCTGGACAGGAGCAATTACTATTGGCTTAGGCTTGCTGTCTGGTTTAGCTGCAGCCTGAGTGACGGATGTCTGCTGATTCATCCTCCTGCCCCTCTGGCTGTATCTGCTGCCCTACAGTACCTAGCAGTGTATGATAAGCATTAGCCGGGGCCCAGCATTTTGCAATGAGTTTCTTCTCATTAGAGTTGTCATTGCACTTCTCTTTCAGATATTTCCCCACCACAGCTGGGTTCTGAATTTGTTCAGGGGGAAAGTTCCAGGCCTTTGGGGCAGAGAATTCCTTCAGGGTTTGGCCTATGTCTTCCCATACCCCACACCACTCAGAATTTTCCATGCCTGGGGCAGGTGTCTGGTCAGCCCCACTAGAAATCTCAGCCCTCATTCTAGACAAGCTGAAGACTGTATAGAGGAAACCTACCTGATAGAACACCAGGAAGGTAGTATCTTTAACGTCCAGGGGAAACTGAACATTCTCAAAAGGTGACGTACCAGATTGGAAGGGGAAGAAAGAGATGAAGGGCTGGGAAACATCATCCCCTACCTCTTCCCTACCAGACTGGGTGTAATTACTAATAAACCCCCAAAGCACGCTACTGAGACTAGGATGGAGAAACAACAGAGCATACACATTTTCAACAGCTCCCAGTACCTCTGCTAACCTTCTATAAACCATTACTACCAAGCACATCAGTACGGCAATCCTGATTCGTATCCCTGCTCTACAAAAGTTATATGCCAGGGACAAAATTGCCCCTATCTGTGGATAGGCAAACATGCCTAGGGACCAGAGACACATTATTACATCAAACAGCATGGTGACTACTGACCACTGTACCCCAATACAGAGTGTTTAAAACCAGAATGTAATTATTACTGTTTTTCTCACTTTCTCCTGCCCCACCTTGGGTACCAAATTTTGTCTCAGTGTGAGACAAGTTTAGGAGGGAAACGCTCTGGAATGAACGTCTCCTCCAAAAAAGATAGGTTTTGGCACTCCCGCCCCCACCAATACAAAAGGAATTTCTTGGATGAAAGTGAAAAAACCTGTTTATTTAACAAGCAGAGTGCCTGCAAGGCACAGGGGAAAAATTAATAACGTTAGACATTAAACCTCTTTGTTGCAGAGAAAGCTGGTTGATTTAGAGTTCTTTCTGTAGCTTGGCTTCTCTTGAGGTCTGGGCTGGGATGCAGTGTCCCTGTGGCCTCTGCCCCGGTCCACGGTGTCAGATGATCTGGTTCTTGGATTACAGCTAAATTGAACAGCTCAGAAGAAGCCACAGAAGTCACTGGAGAAATGCTGTTGTAGTCCTGGAAAAACTTCTTGCCTCAGCTAACGAAAGGAAACTAGCTAAAAGCAGGAATGTACTCCCTCCCGCTGCAAAGCTGAGCAACATAGGGGAGTGTGTGTGTCTGAACACAAACCACGCTGAGGTATTTCTCTGGCTCTCTCCCCATCTTCTGGACCCAGCCTAAAGCTGCAAAACCCATTTCTGGGCATAAAGCAGATGATAGGGGAATACAGTATTATCATAAAATCACCCCAAGACAATATGATAATAATTTCCCCAAAATTATTAGCATATCTGCCCTCTCCTTTACACATGCGTTCTTCTGTCCTGGGGGTCTCTTTGGTGGTCCCTGACCAAAAAGTTATACCTGACTGCCTGGTGAACTGGTAAAAGTTGACACAACTGGGCTGGTTGCTTTCCAGTTCTTTTTTCTACAGAATAAGCATTGTGCAGGTCCATAGGGCAGTGGGTTTTGAAGAATGAGCATTGTATTAATGAGCATTGTATTAACCCTCCAGGTGCAAGTCATTTTTCATCTGGCAACAAAACAGCGGTAGAACAGACAGCAGTGTGTGCTGCAAGAAGGGAACAGCTCCTGGCCTCAGGGCCCACAGCTCCTGGGCAGCTGCTGGGAAGTGCGCAGGGAATTAAGGAGGTATTGAAGGTATAGGGCAGTAGCCTACTGCAAGAGCCCACAGGGGTCCTGGGGCTGTTGTCTTGGCGCATCTGTCAACACAAGTAAAGCAGCAGCCTAAGGAGAAAGTCCAGGACACCTGTGCTGCTCTCATGTGCACCTAGTGTGGCACCATGCTGTGTGCCCCCAAGGAGCAGCTGCTCATCTGTGTGGATAAAAAAATCCTGGGCAACATCCTGTGGAGTATGGGACATAGGGGCAGGGATGGCTGGGTGCTGTTGTTAGAGCCCACAAAGTTTGTCCTCAATGTCCAGATCGAAGCCCTTCCCACCCCCACCCCACCCTCACTATAGGCTGCTCCTGGCAGTGCTCTCAGGACCTGCAGCTCAGGTGCTCCTTGTTGCAAAGGATCACTGAGGTCAGCAGTGCCATCCAGGCTACGGATGACCGCAGCACCTTTGAGCATTCCTTGAAGCCAGGGAGGTGAAATGAACTCTGCTGGTGAGTGCCCATATCTGGGGCAGTCCCACAGGAGGGCTTTGCTTTGTGCCAGCACAGGCTGCTTTCACCATAAGCACCACTTGTGTCTTCATGCGAGCTACTTAAGCTGTGTCCCAAGCTGGTGGGGCCCTTGGATGCTGGTGCTCATGTTTGTGGCTGGGGAGCAGGATGCTTCCTGAGGTGCTTTTGGGAGTCCATGGGCATGATGGGGCAGCGCTTGTCAAAGCCTGTCCCCAGGGGAGGTAGGAGGGCTCTCTCAAGCCGCTGCCCACTCTGTGCTTACCACTCTGGGACTTGCAGGACTGGATCGAGGGGCCAGAGACTGCCTGGTGTATGGGGTGTTTCAGGTCCTGGAGGAAGCTGACGTGAGGTCTGTTTCCCTGACTCTGGGGACTCCAAGTGTGCCCAGCCCAGTTGAGGCCACCCCCATGAACTTGAACATGGGGCCGGGAGCTGCCAAGGCTGTAAAGTAGGAGGGAGGTTCCTTATTTCAGGTGTCTCCTGAAGAAAGGGAGCCCTAACATCTCAGCCTGGAAGTGAGAGTTTGCCTGCTGCCTGAGAGGAGGCAGGAATTAACTGGAGTAGTACTCTCTGGCCTGAGCTGGGGGTATTCTGGTATTACAGTCTGCATTATCTGGAGTTTTTCACAGCTGGGATAGGGAAGGATTACATAGATCTGGACACCTTGCAGTAACATTGCTGCAAGATTGTAAAAGCTGGTGTACCCTGCTTCAGACCAGTGAGGCCATGGAATCACCCACCCCCCACTGGCCTCTATTTCCCCAGCCCTGGCAGTGTTCAAGGCCAGGTTAGACAGAGCTTAAACAACCTAGTCTTCTGGAAGGTATACCTGCCCATGGCAGGGAGATTGAAACTAGATGGTCTGTAAGGTCCCTTCCAACCCAAGATCTTCTGTAATTCTGTGATTTTATTTTCAGCCTGCTGGCCACTATGCTGGGGGAACAACTGGTAAGTCAGAGCAACCACTGGTACCACCCCTGTGCCTTTATTAAGTTATTTTCACACATTTCTGCACAGGGCCATCTACAAAGACAGCACCAGGCAGCAGGAAGCAGTCTCACTGGATAATGTTGGGTCACAGGAATTCAGACAAAGCTTGGCTCTGAAAGCCCACAAAAGGAGGCTTGAACCCTTGTGATCCCCCCTACAGCAATTTTTTCTTTTCAGGCAATCTGTTGCTGAAAAACGTGGATGTAAAAATGAAGCAGATGAGCATCAAAGATGGTTGTTGATTGATGAGGTCCACAGCATCAGGAGCACGCAAAGTGGTTATTGCCTCTGCCTCAGTGCTTCTGAAGGTGTGGGTGTCACATGGTATATACTGGGGGCACAGGGAGATAATACAACCAGCTAAATACCCCATGGACTGAATGGGCATAAAAGTATTCAGCATAGCACCTGGCAGTTGAGTCAGCAGTCAGGAAATTTTTTTTCTGGGACTGTTGCCCAAGCTTCTTGTTATTAGGATTCTTCATAGCAATACTTTTAGCAATGATTATACTGAGAACCCTTTAAACTTGCCTTCCCTAACTTCCCTTACATAACAGATATGAGGTTCTGGTATTAGAAAGTCAGAGACATGATGGGATGGATGCCGTTGCCTCTAAGCTTGAGGAGTCACCATAATCCGGTTTGTTGAAACAAAGCTGCACAGTGGTTTGTGCAGTGTGGGACTGTCATGTTCTCAGACTTGGTAAGCCCAAATCATTGATACCAGTGTTTAAGTAGTGCTCAACACCATGACAACATATTAAGTCTTACCAGCAGTCTTCACCAGCAGAAGCCACATGATGACAATTTCTTAATGATACTATTCAGAAGTACACAGATTTACGTGTTCTGAACTTTTTTCTCCTATTTACTCCAGAGCAAAGCAAACAACATCCCAAGTGCTTTTACTCTAGAGGAAGCTGTAATGACCAATTAGTAGAGTCATTGCTAAAGCTAGGAGAAACAAAACTGAGAAAACTAACAACTCAGTACAGTTTTAAGTCTGGTACTTATTGGTAAAACAGATCAGCCAAACTACTGACTTTGGCTCCAACTTCTTTGTTATATATTTAGCTTCAGAGTTACTTGGTCCAAGTTCCATCTTGTTCTGTATCACTTCACAACAACAAATCCAGTACACATCATCACAACTCTGAAGCAAGCCAAAAGTGTATTCTACAAAGCAACTAGGAAAACAAGAATTTAGCTGAACTACCTTTTGCTTTTGAAGCCACCTGCATGACAAATATTTTTTGTCAATAAAAAGCCAGATGTATTTTAAGAAAACACATTCAGATATTAAGTGTGAGCAGCTCCCTTTGATCAAAAAGCAAAGAGACAACCAAGTTGTAGCAACCAAAGTAGTAATCAATACTCTGAAAATTAGTAAAAGGCATCTCAAAAATCTCTGAATCTGAGGTAGAAACATGACTTCTCACTAAGTGCTTTAGGGATTTTACTCAGGACTGTGTCATTAGCACTTGAGGGACATTAGGCATGCTTTTGGTCTAATTTTTCAATCTAATTTCATCCGAGTGCAAAACCACTCTGAAGCATGAAGAAAGGCATGGAAATGGATATGACCTGGCCAATATGCTCTCGACCCAGACTAAAGGCTGATGTTGACCAACACTAACACAGACACAAATCACAAAAAGGAATAGTGGCCTGTAGTTTCCCAAGTACAACAGAAAAAATTTGTTCTCTTTCCAGATGAAAGAGCCTATGACTACTTGAGAGGCTCACCTCCAAAACTTCAAAAGGGAAAGTTCCATTTAAAAAATAAAAATATGAAAATCAGTTGCCATTCGGCCAATACCCTAGTGAGATTTTCTTAAACGCCTCTTGAAATGAAAGAAGCTCTGGTCATTGACACACTGCATTTTTCACTTCAGCTATTTCAAATAAAAATTTTATAGTTGAGAAAGCTACAGGTAAGTGCACAATGGTATAAAATATCCATATAGTTTGAATACTGGTTGGTACTACTTTGGTAAAAAACAGCAGCACCTGCTCTGCTGATGACACTTCAATAAACATAAGGCAATGACATGTTTAACAGTTAAGAGTACTGGCTAATAGTTTTTCCTAACAGAACTCATACTTGTTTAAAAAACAACCTAAGAAAAGAAATTTAACTTTATTAATAAAACAAAGAGTTAAAAGGTTACTATGACATGTAGAATAGTATGCCAGAGATAACTGTAAAACAGCAATGAATTTTAATTCAAAAAAATTCACACATACTAACAACAGGTAGACAGCTCTGCATAGTGTTCTTCCTGGAAGCTGCCAATCACCTTTCCAGAGAGGGGGGGGAAATTACAGGCATCAGTAAATTTAGCTGCCCTTTTAAGCATTTCCAATTTACTGCAAAGTAATTCACAGAAAGCAATTACAGAGGAAAATTCAATGCTGACATTTTTTCACAATCATGCCATCAGAGCACACATAGGGCTAAAGCACTTTTATTTACACTTACTCAGTTTGTAAAACCATGTGTACATTGCCATCATTTAAAGTGCAAGCTACATGTCTTCTGAATTAAGTGAAGGCGTAAGAGGTGCTATGTAAGATAAAATACTGCCACCAGTAGTTATACAACTAACTACGAATGCCAGTAGTATAGTTCAAACCCTGACCAGCTTAGTGTGTTATTTCCTCTTGTATATTACCAGCCGAAAACATACTCCATTGCTTTAGATACAATACTTTCATCTTTCCTAGGAGTTTGTCTGTCAGAAACCACCTACGAGGCAGGGAAAAATACAAAAAGAGAAAATACAGAGAATCAGTCAACATATAGTTAATAGTTTTTACACTAACCATTTATTTCTTCTTAAGCGCTACTGTATTATAACAAAATATGTTTGAAATATTTTCAAAACCAGTCCTTAATCCCTGGAAAAGTGACAAATCATTAATTTAGTATTTTTTATTATTATTTTAGAGACTGAACAGACTGAGCTTGTACGTGAACCACATCATTAAAGAACTGACAGCAGAAGATAAAAGCTAAGGCCACATTGAAGTTAATGTCTGTACAGCCTCATAGAGCTAAGCGGAGACAACACAAAAACACATGTTTATGTTTCCCTGAAAATACCTGGTAGTCACTAGTGGAAGCCTTATATGCTGTTGCAAGAGGTCTCATTGTAGAAATCCTTGTAGTATTATTTGCAGGTTGTATTGGTGTGCCAGCAGGTTTTGTAGGTGGAGTGAAAATTGAAGACATTGAGGATGTAGAGCTTCTTTCAAAGTTTTCCATCACACTCTTAAATAGAGGGTTAATATAATGTAAACAAATACTGAAAAGCAGTATTCCAACCTTTATTATCTAAAGTTATTTAAAAGTTTTTGATAAAACATATTTGGATCGCAAAAGACAAAAGTCGTGTCAGTACAGAGCATACAGGTACACATGACCACCAAGCATTTTCCTCACTGCAATCATTTACATGTTGAATTATGCCATTGCAAAGTAATGGAAGGTTGGAATCTGTTCACTGTCTGCACTAAATGTCAACCAAGTTTGAAACAATGTAGAGAAAATATACTGTATGACTTGTGATAAACTTCAAGTAGTAACTTGCTTCAGGCCCAGATGAACTAAGTAGCCTAACACCCTCTTTCTAAATATTTCTAAAATATTTAACCTGATTCATACAGTACGGTCTCCAAGCCTTTACCAACTTGCAGCTTTTTGCTCAGATTCAACTTGCCAAGGTGTTTCACTCAGTCCCCTTAGCAAATGCTAGAAAAGGAGTCAGAAGGCTCCATTTTGTAAGCTTATGTTTAGAAAGGAATGCATGTAGAATGGAAGAGGTAGCAAGTGACTTGATGGGAACCACAAGCTCCACAACACACCAGAGGAAACAAGATGGTAAATAACAACCAGCCTGGGGAGATGTGATTTGCTGCATTTAGACTCAGTGGAGCATAGCATTCAACCAGTCTGAAGACAGCAGAAATTTAGCAGCACATTTGGTAGAAGAGTGCTTTCCAAAATAAACAATAGGATTGGTGTACGCTGTGAGTGGCATCTGACTCTCTGCTTAGCACAAGGGGAACCCATGGAACTAACTAATACTTGTAAATCAGAAGCCTAAGCGCTGATGTCAAATCCATAACATCTAGTTTTCAATTGCAGGACAGTCTTACCAAAACCAAACCTTCAATGGATTAGTCTCCTGACATCTTTTTCCTCCAAAAATACAAGTTAATGACTATGGGTTTATTTATTGGTATATGAAAGTGGATACTAGCAACAAAAGACATAATGAGAATTCAAAAACAATGAAGATCAGATGCCTGGCAATTATATGTCTTAGATCATTAGTTCCAGAGCTTCACCTGACAGGCAATTCATCGATACAAACTGGACACCAAAATAATAAGGTGGCAAGGACAGACCACCAGCAGAAGCCCAGAGAAAAGGGACACAGAAGTACTTTTGTTTCTGAATTTTATTGAGTGTAAGAAATGTTTCAGACTGCTAAAACTTCAGTAATTGCAAGTTCAATTTCTAGGGCTGCCTTCTCAGAATGGTTTACATTGGAAAGCTTACATTACTCTTTGGTATCATGTATCCTTAAAGAAGACAAAACAAATCATCTGCGCATTATAGAATGACTTATTTGCTTAAGCTAATGTACAGTACCTAGTGCAAAGCACTGCAAGAATTAAAGGGCAAGGCATTGCCAATACCTAGACACTAATAGCTCATGTTAATATTAAGACTACAAGACAGCTATGTCTACCCCAACTACTACTTACAAGAGAGTGACATGTTTTTCTAGGGACAGGTGGGAGAACAGGATTGGGATTTTCTTGCTAACAAATTTTCAGTCAAAGTACTAAGATAAACTCAAGAGCCAGATGCACACAGTCACATAAAAAAATAGAGAGGTACAATTAGGAGCAGCAACAGTCTTAATCTCCCATTACATCTCTATTGCAGGCCCTAAAAGCTAGAAATTCCAGTCAGGAAACTTATCTTGTCTCTTATATTATGGTTTCACTTCCTTGTCTCATACAGCAATATAATTCTGTGCACTGTAACTTCCAAGGAGCACAGAGATTGCCCATAATGATCCTTCTCAGCAGGAAACGTTGACAAATACTTAAGAAAAAACTTACGTAAATGCGTAACAGGCTATATCTATATAGATGAACTACCTACAATTTGCAATTCCGAAAGAAAAAAAAATAAAAGAGGTCAGGAAAAATAAAAAGAAAGACCAAAAGCAGAGTGCCTTACATTTAACTAAAAACAATTATTAACTTACTTTATCTATACAAGGCTTGACACCAATCATGATAGATCCACCAAAAATTCTTCCGTCTTTGCTTAAGGCTTTCCGGGCTTGAAGCTTAGACTGATATCGAATATGCATCCAGTTTCCTGTGTTGGACATCTGTGTGAAATTAAGTGAAAATTGTGAAATGTAGTTTTTTAAATGCATAATTCACAATGTTTTCTGATGTAAGTGTCAAACTAAGACATACCACATGCTTTAATATATTTCCATACTGAGCAAACTGTAGAAGAATATAGGAAGCTGATGCTTGAGGAAATCTGAAAGAGAGAAAAAAATACTCAAAAAATTATGAGTAGTTTAAGAATTCAGATGTTAAGATACAACCCTATGAAGCATTTCTAGAAATCCAGAAGAGACCACTGTAATGACATCAGAAGCAGTGACTTGATAAATACCACCTTCTAGAAACTTTACCACACACCCCAATAGCAGAATGGTGCCTTTCTAACTAGAAAAAATAACGTGTAGCTTAAGTTAAGATGCCTCCCTGAAATGTGTGTTTGCTTGCTTTAACCATAGCTGTATTTCCTACAGCACCTACCAATGCCAGACAACATCAATGCCCAAGTATTTCTTCTCTGTATGCTGTAAAGACTTCACCCAGCATTTTCTAATACTTTGGAAATCAACTTACCCAAATACAGTTACCCATGTGTCATCAAGTTGATCTTCTGAAGTAAGGGAATCACCTTGAGTATAAAAAGGATCTAGCTGAGCAGGAGATAGAGTAGTCTTCTTAGGCTGCCCAATACTTACGGGACTGAACATGCTTGAAGCTGTTAAATTGAAATGGTATTGTTGAACAAATTTCTTTTGCAAGACAGAAGTTTATAGTAAAAGAATAAATTCAGTGTCAAGCATTTCACTTGCATATGGAAGAGTTTGATGGGGATTTACTCACAGACACAAAAAGTAAGTCAATCATAATTTCACATCTGCAAACACACTAATAAGTTTTTATGACTAGCAACCTAGTGTTCTCTTTGACTTCTAAACACCAATAGCTTAATACAGTTGCCAAATAGAAACATGCCAACAGAATAACGCTTAGCAAGAAGACACCGGTTCATACACAAGATATCAAACCTTGTGAAGATAGAAGGCAATCCATCAGTCTCAGCTGCTTCACTCAATTACAACCACCTCTGTGCTCAGTTCAACACCACATTTGGAACAAGGAACATACAAAGTTGATTGAAACTCAGTCAGTCTCAGAATGGGTAATTATTTCCTACTCATATCCATATACCTTTTGAAAAGCTAAAAAATACACAACCTCTTCATAAATTAGCAAGGAACTGATGTAGCTTGAACAGTGATGATTTTTCTGTATTAAAGAAAGCAGTAGGAAAAGAGATTAGAAATTTTGACAGGACATCTACCTGCTCCTGGAGTTGATGGCAGAATTCCAACTGATGGGCTCTGTGTTAAAGTAAAGCTGGCCTGCATGAAGATAAAGAAAGTAACAAACCATTTGTATAGGTATACTGCTCAGATCAAGAGAGGTATTTTTCAAGTGATTTAAACATTCAGGTAATAATATTAACTGTTTGGATTAAGTTATTCCTAACTTTTAAGGGTAAGAACAGATATTTGCATGTATATTTAATAAAAGATTACCAAGAGGTATTAATTAAAAGTTATTTGACAATATAGTTGACATATGCTTTGTGAAACAAAGTAGCTCTAAGTATCAATACTCAGAAACCTTTTAGTTTAACTTCTCAAAACAGTCATGTCACTATTGCTGCACTATTAATAATTCACACATTCATGTGCATCCTGATGGGAAGGATATTAGTATCTTAAGTTCATCAGCATTTTCACTGCCTAAAGGGTCCAGAAATCATGGAAACATAACCTCCACTTGTAGGGAAACTACTACTAGACTTACTTTCCTGCTCAACTATTTAGTGCATAGAAGGAAAGTATACTTTGAGTTTTAGACAGTAGTAGTTGTTTTCTTTTTAACATAGGATTTCAACACCCAAAACTATTTTAGTCTATTTTTAGCCTGAATCATGGCATTGCTTAGATACAAAATCAAACAACCTGGAGTACCTGTAGACCTAGGAACATGTGTTCTGATAGCTGCTCAACTTTTTTTGAAATTTAATATCCAATCCTTTAAGACACTATTGGATTCTGCCCTTCACAGAGAACCTCAGCTTTCAGAATAAACTTTTCAGAAGGCAGCACTCAATAGAAAGACTGCTCATTCAGTAAAAAGTGTTCTCCTTGCATCAACAGGGTTCAGTGAAAAAGGACCTAGTAATGCTTGATTAGTCAGTTAAGCAGCAGAGCTTATTACAAAATTTGCCTTGTAGGAATTTGAGTGTTCCTCTTTCAAAATTAACCCCAACTGTCTACCGAAACTTTGATTAGATATTTTACTTGGAAGAAAATTCCTTCTGTTTCAGTAAGTGCATCTATTGCCTTCTAAAATATAATCACAGAAACACAGAATTATTAAGGTTGGAGAAGATCTTTAAGACCATTGAGTCCAACCATTAACCTAACATTGCCATCTTGACCACTACACCACGTCCCCGAGTGCCACATCCACACATTTTTGAACACTTTCGAGGATGGTGATTCTACCACTTCCCTGGGTAGCCTGTTCCAATGCCAGATCACCCTTTCAGTGAAGAAATTTTTCCTGATATCCAATCTAAACATCTTCTGGTGCAACCTGAGGCCATTTTCTCTTGTCCTATTACTTGTTACCTGGGAGAAGAGACCAGCCTCTACCTCCTTCCAGGTTGTGAGAGGGTCCTTCTGGCAATCAGCAGCCCAATAAACTTACAAGAAAGTGAAAAGCTGCAACAAGGCAGAATTGTACGTACAAAGCGTAACTGAGGCATGACTTGCATTTTTCATTTCCTGCTGTATTGAAAATTAGCAACAACAGAAATTTGCTTCATGACCACAGCTCTTGTTTAGTGTACACGGGAACAGGTACACAGAACAACCCAGACTAAGCAACAGCATGATCTGGAGGGTCACCAGTCATTTTGCTACAGCAGTTTATACAACTAAGTTTGAGATTCACTCATGCAGTAAGCTGCCTCACAACTTCTGCTAAGAACAGGCCAGTACTGAAGACACTTACTGGTCTTTTTGAGGATAGAGGTGTTGATCCAAGCCCAGGACTAGATAACTCATCATATATGCTTCTAACTGGTGGAGCACCACCTTTATCTTTATGCGTAGGAACTACTGGTTGTGGGGGAGACCCTCCTGCAATTCAAAGGAACAAAAGAGCATGAGAAAACTTGTAATTTTGCTTTGGTACTACTTGTTCTTCAATAATAAATTCAACCATGCTCTCATGTTGACTGTTGTTGAGACTGTTGATTGTTTCACTGGAGGTTTGCAACGCCATCTGTCCTACCAAACTGTTCAGGTTTGAATGTTCTAGGTAGGAGCATGACATGTGTCTAGAACAGCATCCTACAGAAGTACCATTTAGAACTTTCAGACCTCTTATTAACCCATTCTATTCACTGTTTACAGGTTCTTTTTCTGAAGTTCTGAGCATGGCTGTATCTTTCAATTTTAAGCCAGGCTAGAAGTCTATTTTAATTGCTTCAGAGACTAACTTGCCTATAGTAGAGACACAAAAGCAAGATTTTAAAGATTTGAGATATCCTACATGTTAAAGAACCGTACCAAAATCCACAGAGACATTGCACATTGATGTCACATTCCCACTGTCCAAATTCCTCGGCTTCCCATCTAATTTCATATTAAATAGAAATGTAAGCTCTTGAGAGCAGGGACTAGCTTGCATATAGCCAGGATGAAGCTAAACCAGCTTCCCTTCTATTTTGTAAACTTTGGGACTTCCAGTATAACAGAGAATTAAACTCCCTGAAAGAACTTCATGTGGATTTACCCCAGGGAATAAAAAAGTAGTTTACATCAAGTTTACACTTGCAAAACATTTGGAAACCAAGCTTTTCCAAAGTACTCTTAAATCCTAAATTCTGAGCTTCAAGACTCCACTCTGAACTGTTTAACACATATAAGAACTGCTACTGTTACATGGAATAATGTGCATTATGTAAAGCACTCTCCCATCAAGGTCTTCAGTTTAAGTGACGTACTTGATCAGTCCCTTTGGGAAGTCTGTGTTAGTATCTTACTGGCTCCCCTTTTCCTAAAACTGATACTCCGAGGCTGTAATAAATGTTTTAAAAAACAATTAGGTGAAATTCACGTGATTACTTTCAATTTTGTAAATATTTTCATTAGAGGTTTGCTCCCCAGATGGATACGGGCAGGCAGACAAGAGCAAGAAGCAGACCAACAAACCTCCAATTATGGAACATTTTAAGTTGGTAGGGACCTAGAAAGAAGATTGAGTCCAATCCTGCCTGACATTCAAAGAAGAGAATATTTTATTAAGAGAAATTTTTGCAGTACTTTAATCCTCAATTTCTCCTTCAAAATGACTAGCAAATTAACACCATCAGATATTAGATTATGCCAACTGATTTAGTACAAAAGTCAAGATCACCCATGACATGTCAACTACTCACTCATTCTTCTCAGAGAAGAAAACAGACATAGAATACTAACATGGGTAAAGAACTTCTCCTAGTCTAATTAATTAGGTGGTCGAAGAGAAATGAGCATCTACAGCTAGGAAAATTCACTACTCCAGTCCAATGACAGCAGACATCAAGACTGTAGCTACAACCACTAGATACTAATTAAGAAGTATATTATTAGTTTTTCTCCACCCAGTTTTTTTAAGTTTGACAATCTGTAAGTGGCCTTTTAGAATTCAAAGAAATAGAAGAATTTCTGCAAAGAAATTAGCAGTTTGCACAAGCAGCATTTAGTTTGCCAGCAGATATCTCTGTTTTAAACAAAGAGATAAACATTGATAAGATTTAAACATTGATATATGTGTAATTGACTTGTAAAGAGTCATACAAATTGATTTTGTATTAGGAGAGGCTCCTGTTACCTTCCCTGTAAAACACACTTTTCCTGATACCAAAACTGCTACATTTAAAACATTTAATATAATCGAATACACTGAGTTCACCACTTAGTCAGTGGAGTTTGCTTATAGAAAGATATAAAACTATAAGGATTCAAGTCTGCAAGAGTCGTGTAGAACAATGAGACAAACCAATTTTTTGCTTTCAGGACAATTTTTCAGCATTTAACAAATTCTGACCTGCAAGTAGTGGAGACCTTGTTTCCGTTACACCAATTGAAGGGCCATATAATGCACGTGGCTGTGGAGTGACTGGCGCAGGTAAGTCACCCATCAAAAACCCAGGGAGAAATTGAGCACTAGTTCCTTGTTTTGGAGATGTCGGGGAGCCAAGAGTCATTGGTTCAGCTCCTGAAAACAAAATTTTAATATATGAAAAAGACAAGCGAGCTAACTTTTCCCATTGTGGGTTCTATTAAAGAAATGTAACACAAGATACAATACGTGATTAAGATCACAGAATCCCAGAATCGCTAGGGTTAGAAGGGACCTCTGGAGAACATCGAGTCCAAACCCAGTGCCAAGGCAGGGTCACCCAGAGCAGGTGACACAGAAACGTCTGCAGGTGAATTTGGAATGTGTCCAGAAAGAGAGACTCCACAACCTCCCTGAGCAGCCTGTTCCAGTGCTCGGCCACCTACAGTGTAAAGAAGTTCTTCCTCATGCTGAGATAGAACTCCTTGTGTTTTGCTTTATGGGCATTGCTCCTCGCCCTGTCGCTGGCCACCACGGAAAAGAGAGTGGAACCGCCCTCTATGCACCCGCCCTTGAGATATTTACATGTATTGATGAGATCAAAGGCGGTTTAATCATTCATTTTACAGGTAAACCGAGTTTATCACAACGTTGCATTTTTCGCAACTACAAGTGGCGGCCAATCGATTTAATCCCGCTCCCCTTTCGCTTCACCCCAGCGCGAATCGCCCCTTCCCGGCGCCGTCTCCCACTGCCCAATCCAGCTCAGCAGCATCCCCGTCTAGAGCAGGGGGTCGGCCCCGGCCCCACTCCCCTCACAGGAACGCAGGCAGCGCCGGGAGACCCGCCGGGCACCCCCGGCCGGGCAGCGGAGCCCTCTGAAGCGGCGCCCAGCAAAGCCGAAGCACGGCGTGAGTGGGGGGGAGCCCGTGGGCCCAGCTCACCCGCGGGCGGCAGCTCCATGGCGAAGGCGGCCATGTCGGGCCGTATGGCGGGAAGAAGGCGGCGGCGACGGCTCCGCCGGGCGCTTTCAAACAAGACAGAGCTTCCTGCCGCCGTCACTTCCGACCCGCCCCCTGACATGTTGTGATAAAGCGGGGCGGGCGGAACCCCCTCACGGGGGTGAGGCGGTCGGGTTCGGGCATGAGTGGTGGCAGGCCATGAGCCCGGCCCGGGCTGCCGCCTCACGGCTCCTCGGCAAACGGTCTCCCCGCGGAGGGCCAGGTGGTGAACAGGGTTGAAGGAACCGCGGTTACCGTTACGGGATTGTCCTGGGTTGCTTCCACAGGCTGAGAACTCAGAGCAGCTTCCCCACACTGCTTCCCCAGGGATAGGGCTGTCAGTCATTGCCAAGGCTGCCAGCACCAGAGCCGCCCGCGTCCGCCGGGACAACGCAGTGAGCTGTACCCGCACGGACACGGGGGAACGATGGCCACGACCAGCGATTAGATGCAGCGGGGTTGCCTAAACCCCGCATTAACATTTAGCATAGAATCTTGGAATGGGTTGGCATGGAAAGGATCTTAAAGCTCATCCAGCTGCACCCCCTGCCATGGGCAGGGACACCTTCCACTATCCCAGGTTGCTCTGAGCCCCGTCCAATCTGGCCTTGGACACTGCCAGGCATGGGGCAGCCACAGCTTCTCTGGGCAACCTGTGCCAGGGCCTCAGCACCCTCACTGTAAATAATCTAATCTAAACCTACTCTCTTTTCTCTTGAGCATGAGCAATTCATATTGAGAACAAGAGAGGTTGTGGTTCAAACACAGTTATATGCTACAGTTCAAACTACTGGTACCAGGATAGAACACCAATCTTGAAACCAAACCTTTAAAATAACTTTAGCACACAATTTATCCAAACATAGTGTTCTCTTTATTTTGTTGCATATTAATGTATCAAAGCATTAAGAGCTGGCATGAAGGCCATAAAATACTATTAAAATCTTGTACAGAATTTTTTTTTTTTAAGCATGACATATTAAGACAGTAATTTCAGCCTGGGGTCTCTCAGGAGGGTCAAAATTACATACCCTATGATGTCTGTTCTTTACATATGATGTGGAATGGAGTGAGGGGACAGCACGTGAGGACCAAATGTGAAGAAAAGACAGTAGCATGAGCAGAGACAGATCATTATCAACATTTTTTTTATCGCTACTGAAATGATTTACAAAAAAACCCCAAACCTGCTAGTTCCAAGACTGGAATCATCATGATAGTGCACTTCAAATCACTACTAGATAAGAAACAGTAGAAATACACAAAGCATTAAAGCATCCTATGCATTTTGAGCATCCTCAAAAGACCATCATTTTAATTTCAAAACAAGATTAATGGCTGGCTAGCCCACAAAATTCAATAATATCATCTATAGTTGCAATATAATTTTAAAATCCATCATCAAGGTACTTCATTATATGAACATTTTATGATCTAGATTTTACAACCAACTAGGAATGCACAGATTTGGAAAGAATGCAACTTATCTCAGTTATTTTATTTCCTTTCTCTATTACCTGCATTTTCTGATGGTTCAGTAAGCAAACCATAATTCTATTGTCTTCTAATATTTCAAGGAAAACTGAGCTTTATCTTTTTATTAGTGCCCTGGTTTTAGGCAAAACTTCTCTGAAGTCAGTACAACACCATTTGGCTTTTTGATGGCATGCTGGAAAAAAGAGGGTCAAAGGAGGGTACATAAAGACTTGAAAATGCACATGTGAAAGGGGATTTCAAAATGACAGATTAAAGGATGTCCAACATCTGTTCCTGTATAGTCAAAACAGATTATTTCACTTCTCCCTTTGGATCAGTCATGATTGTTTATGCTATCATTTGCCTTTATAATCTGTTCTTGGTACTTGTGAAGCTGCTCCATGAAGCCAGGATTTGGACAAGCCGCAGGCCTTGCATTTTTCACCAAGGAAAAGGCTCTGGCAAAGCTCAGTCTTTCTGAATTCATTAGAAAACCAATGACTACAGCCGCTGCACGGGAGACTCCTGCATTACAGTGAACCAGTACCACGCCATCCTCCAAGAAAGAAATGAAATGTAAGTTGGGATATTCATTAGGTAGATAACAAGTGTAAGAAACTTTATGTAAAAATTCTTTTAAGACTTATTGAAAGCTCTTTGCTGAGATCAAAGCAAATATTTACACATATAAGTAAGTCCAAATACAGATATATGCATGATAAAAGTGTGAAATTAAGTATTTTTCTACCCCAAACCCTTTATTACCAAATTCTTCAAACCTAATTCATACCGTAGTAGTAAAACACATCCTCTGTCCTTCTTCCTGAGGCCCTTCATGTAAAAACCAAACCACAGACACCTGGGATACAAAAGTATCTGATCTAACTGGGTGCCAATTTTGAAATAGATTTTATTTGCAATATGGAAAGGAACGTGACAATATCTTGTTACAGGTTAAAAACATAGCAAAGCAGCAAACAGCTAGGCACAGAGGCAGATTTTAGAACATCTTGTAGTTCCAGTCACATGTCTCTTGTGTACTCTGCAGGGAAGATTCTGGGTAACAGGGATCATGCACAGGAACAGAAAAATTAGAAAAGATACCGTGTGATTTGCAACAGATCTCTCCCTTCCCATCACACAACTGGTACAACTGCAGCAGCTGGCATAGCCGGTACAACTAAGGTCCCTTAACTGGGAACGAGGGTGCAAAATCCAAAACTACTCAACCTCCCATAAATTCACAAATGCTTCTTCTGGGGGTTGAATTCAGGCTTATCCTGAATTATATATAAAATTAATAGTTTTTATCCTACTTAAACATTTCCCACACAACCTTTGAGACACCTGAATGGCTCTTTTTAGGCACTGCAAGTTTTGTTAAGAAATAATGCACCCAAATTAACGCAAAGACAACTAGACAATCTAGCATGTCTTAAGCAATATTTGCAAGGCCCAGGCTTTGTGATGTTGTCATGTTTGTATGTCAGACTATGATCTGGAAAAGGCTCAGTCCAAACTGTCTGCCAAATGCCCCTTTGACACAAAAAGAAACCACCAAACCCCCAGCACCTCCATATTCTGAATGAAGATACTGAAACATGACATGATGTGCTCAGATACTTGAAGCTAAACAAAACTATTCTAGTTATAAACAGCCTGTTCTGTCTGCCCTTAACAGGCACAAGTTACTTAATGGGAATTTTACCCAGAGACAAAAATAACATGGGTAAATAATATGCATTGGAAGCCATTTTTCTTTTCCTTTGTACAGTTCACACTTCGTTTCCCTCTTTCACGTTTAAGTTTGATGTGTCTTTTTAAATAACTGGTTTCTTTTGCACTGCCAAAAATTATATAGTGATACCCATGAATCCTGAAAATTATTGAACATGAATGAATCTGGGCCATAATATTAAACCAACTTTAATACTAAGAATATTTATCTTTCCTTGCTAAAGCCCATTGTTTACAATTCATACAAAAATAAATCTGGCATGTCATTCTTAACTAATTTTGTATTAGCTATGAATACAGAATAAAAGTGAGAAACAGATTGCAAATAGGAAAGTCATCTCTATTTACCGAGAACTCCTTGCTCTGATCCTGATACCCTAAGTTTTCCTGCCCAGAAATGGTCTATGGACTTGTAAGAACCATATAAGAGTCAAGAACAAGCTGGGCTTTTTTTAAAACTTTTTATGGAAAGAGAAGCAAAATCACCTTCCACGAACAGAAAAGGTGATTATACAGTGGTTATACACAGTGGGCAAAAAGCCTCATCAAGGAAAGAAATTTAAAAGAAGCATAAAGTTTTTGGTGAAGTTGAAGACTAATGTAATCTTCATGGATCCATTTTACTTTGCAGTGGAACAGAGGCTTTCTCCTTTGGAAAGACAGAGGGAGCAATAAGGAGCGTTGTTCATGAATAAGCAAAGATTTTCTCTTTGGAAACGTAAGATTTCAGAAGTTTTATTATTAGACATTAAACATATAAAAAAGTATCCCTCAGTCATAGTATTATGACCTGACATGGGTCACTGAACATGTCATGGAAAACCTGCCCGCCAGTTTGGAGCCTAGAAGAAAAGTTGAGCTCTGATCAGTATCAGAATTTGTACCATGGCGTCTAGAGACTTGAGCCATTACAGTCTTAGAAAAGTGAATCCTGTTACAAGTACCCAGCTGGCAATGACTTACAGAACAGTGCAGGCTTCACTTGCATCCTCAAATTCACGTGCTCTCATACTTCCTTCATTGAGTTAACCACGTTCTAGAAATAATTTCTCACATATCATGTTCTCTCACCAGTGAACATCTCTTCCTCCCCCATTTTAGGAGATGAAACAGTAGTATCTCTGTGATTACTTAAACAGAAGAGCACTTCATGACACAATTTATCATAAGCTCTTTTAACACTATTTTGACAAAGCAAATAAAGTAATTCAAACCACCCAGAGATCTGTCTCTGTATACCACTATCATACTTTTTGAACGAATCCTGGAGAACAACTATTCCATCAGTTACCTTCTCCTTCATCCATCTCTCCCAACAGAAAACTACTAATACTGCTGTAAAAGTTCCTGAAAACTCCTTAACTTACAAAATAGTAACTGGGACATAAACACCAGAGGCAGAAAGCAAAACTGAGCAGTTATGAATGGCAACTCTCATTTAGAAATGAACTGGAAACCGTAATTAGAAACCTTGAAAAGATCATTAAGTGACAATACGTTATCACATAGCTTGTAAATTATAAATGAGAGAAGGAAAGAACACTGCAACACAAAGAAAACTGGGGCAAGATCATCTTTAATCCCAATCTACATAAACAATGAACCTGATAGATATGGTAGAATAACATGCAATAATGTTTGGTTGTTGAGTTATAGTTTGGATACCAAAACAACGGTTGTCGTAAATTAAACAGTAAGCCTGAATTTAACAGCTGTGAGTTGAGCATGTCCCTGGCTACAGATAACTCTACCAAGCAACCCCAGAAGGGTTTTTCAGCCTGTTTTCTATGTCACATCCTTTCAGGATTTTGTGAGCAGTTAAATCACTTTTGGCTCCAAAAATACTAACACATTCTCTGATATTCTTGGTATGTATGTGGATTCATAGCCTCTTCTTTGACCAGCCTGGTCTAGTGGGAGGTGTCCCTGCCCATGGCAGGGGGTTGGAGCTAGATAATCTTTAAAGTGCCTTCCAACCCAAACAATTCAATGATTCTATGATGAAAAGCACAAGGATGGTCAACAGCTGATGACAAACCACACAGATCTGTAAAAGCCCTGTTTCTTGCTTCTAATCCAGGCTGGTTTCTAATCCAAAACAACATCCCCAATGGATAAGTAAATTTTCTCCATTTCCTTCTGTCAGGGGTAGTGACTTGGATTTAGGATGCAATTTTTTTATCTAAACTCAACCTCTGGTCCAACTGTATTAAAGAAGCATTTCTCTACAACTCAAGACAGTCATTCTGAAAAAGCAGTGCTGGAGGGAATGAAGATTAACAACAGTGCCATGTCTCTAGGAATGCTTAGAATTTACTTGGATTTTCTGTTTAAAATTTAAAAAGACAATGGCAAAACTATTCATTTGGTACCATATTTTCTTTTAGCAAAAGAAGCTGCTTTAGTTCTTGAATAGTGTAATAAATAATCTAAACAGGATAACTACTAACATTAATTATTGATAGACCATACCTGGATCTTGGCTTTCTCAATAAACTCAAAACATTCAGGGAAATAGGAGGTAATATCAGTTTCTGGGAGGTCCAGAATGGAAATGGTCTTGTATATAAAGTCATTGAGGAAGGCATTTTGGACTCCATATGCCACATTTAGAACGTGAGTGACCTACATCCAAAAAAAAAGAAAAAAAAAAGAAAAAAAAAGAAAAAAAAAAGAAAAAAAAAAGAAAAAGGCATTTTCTGAAGACAGCAAACAAAATGAGCAGTAACAAAGGTGAATTAATCTTCAGGTATATAGAGACTCTACCTTACACAGGTGCAATGTTCAGTTTTACATACATATGCTGTCTGTGGTATGCTTTTCTCCAAGCAAAGTTTCAAAGTGTGCTAAAACATACTGTGATAAATCTCAGGGTTTTTCTGAGAGGAAATGAAAAGATCATTGCTCAAACACAGACTAAAAAATGGATTTTCAACAGAAAAGGGAGTTGTCAGCACATGGTAGGAAAATAAAAGAGAAAGCAATAGGAATGAGAGCACAGACCACTCAACAATCCCCCAAATTTCAAGCCTGCTCTAACCCATCAGCTTAATGTTCCTTCTGGTTGGTTACCAGAACTGCTTGCTGAAGCAGAAAGATTACAGAGTAAACTGTCCTTGGCAGGTGACACCACCTCTGACCTCCTGCCATCTCTGCTCTGTCCAGGCTACAGCCAGGTTGAGGGTTATTTGAAGTTACAGTAAAGTGACATTTAGATGGCATCAGATGCCAACCTGGTGCACACTCTGTCCTGCAGAAGCACCACTGTCCAAAGGCCTTATCACCCCATTACTGCAATAGAGAAAAGACAAAAGTTTGGAACAGACTTAGAGAAGCTGCTTTGTTTTTCTAGTTTCATCAATCCGCATAAGGCAAGGGGGAATGGTGCTGCTTAGTGTCTGAAGTGGAAATACATATAGCAGCATAGGAATCTGTTCCATTAAACAGCTCTAAACAATCATCAGTCTTTCAGGGAAGCAAGACTCTTTTCAGTGGTACCTAGCAACAGGACGAGGAGCAGTGGCCATAAACTAAAACATAAGTTCCACCTCAGCATGAGGAAGAACTTCTTTAGATTGAGTGTGGCCAAGCACTGGAACAAGTGCCCAGGAAGGTCATGGAGTCTCCCTGTCTGGAGACATTCCAAACCCACCTGGACACGCTCCTGTGTCACCTGCTCTGGGTGACCCTGCCTTGGCAGGGGGTTTGGACTAGATAATCTCCGAAAGTCCCTTGGAAGATTCTGGTATTCTCTGAAAGCACTTCAGTTTCTCGTGAAGCCAACAGAAACCCATCCACCTGCAAATGGAGCAGCCTTTTGAAAATACAAGTGGAATACAGTTTTCCTCAGATTTACTAGAGAATATTTTAGAATTTTTAATTTACAAGACAAACTCACAGCACGCATTACGCGAGATGCATTTGCATGTGTCTGTAACGTTACCTTATGCTTTCTCATCGTCTCCAGGTCGTGAGCAGCATCCTGCGACCCTACGGAGAGAGAGAGAACGTGCCCGTTGCTGCGCTGAGCCCCTGCGCGGCCGGCGCACCGTCCCCCCTCTCCGTGCTCGCCGCGCCCAGCCCCACTCACCCAGCAGCAGCCAGGGCCTCACCACGCCGACCTGGAGGTCGGCGCTCAGGTCCTGCACGAAGCCGCCGCCGGGCGCCGCCTCCTCCTCCTCCTCCATGTGCAAGCAGGCGCCGCGCCACGTCTCGATGATCCTGCGGCCGGTGAGCGTCGTCACGCGAGTGCGCTGCTTCCGCAGGTTGGCCCTGGAGAAGCTCCGGATCTCCTGGGTGAGGGAGTGCATGGCGCGACTGCCGGCACCGCTCAGCACCGACCGCCCCGCGCCGACCGTCGGTGACGCGCCCCCCGGGGGCGGTGCCTCGGCGCGCAGTGCCCCGCCCCGTTCCGTTCTCTCGTAACTAAAGCAGCCTTTAAATCGAAAATCCATGTTTCCAGTGCCCTACTGTTTTGGGCAACAGGCCATGCAGCAACGCCTGTCTGACTCTAATTGGGACCTGCTTGTCGGGAAGCATAGGAAAACACTGGAAGGAGCTATATGGAAAATATTAGTATTAAATATATTGGGTCTATTTTTTCCCCAGAGTCATTTTACTAGTGACCAAAGACTAAACAAAATCAGCTTCTTAGGTTTACCAAAGAGGCAAAATGAAGAAAAGAGAGGCAAGGTGAGGCTGCTTCCCCCTTATTCCCAAATGACTTAATGCCCATGTTTTCATGTATTCTCTGTAGTGTACCATTTGTAGTGTTCCACAGCTGGTACATAGTCATAAAATCACAGTATGGTTTGGGTTGGAAGAGACTTTAAAGATCATCTCGTTCCAACCCCCTGCCATGTGCCTGGACACCTTCCACTAGACCAGGTTGTTCCAAGCCCCGTCCTGGCTTTCAATGCTTCCAGAGATGGGGAATCCACAGCTTCTCTGGGCAACCTGTTCCAGTGCCTCACCACCCCCACAGTAAAGAACTTCTTCCAGATATCTGTTTCCCCTCTTTCAGTTTGAACTTATTCTTTCTTGTCCTATCACTGAGGTTCCTGATAAAGAATCCCTCTTCCTTATAGATCCCTTCAGATAATGGAAGGCTACAAAAGTGTGTGAAATAAGTTTGTTTGCAAAGTTAAATGGTAATACTGTTAACTTAAATGCTGCCAGAAATACATTTCAATTTGCTAACAATCCTCTGTGCTGGCTTATAGAATAAGGACATATTATTCCAGTACTTCTCCTCTTGTAATATTCCTCAAACTTATGCTGGAGGGATATGATGACTCTGGAAAGATCCTCCTGATAGTTTCCCAGAATGCAGTACAGACCAAAGGCAACTTAGTTCCATGTAAAGAGCTCTACAAATGCCTTGCCAATTCGAGAAGCAGAAAATGCTGTTAGGAACTGCAAGAGCATTAGTTATTTCTGGGAATGCCAGAGGCAATTTTCTAACAGGAATTAGACATAAAATCAAGGTAATCTAAAAAAGGCAGAATACACCACACACTGTCTGCAGAAGCTAGAGTCTAAGATAAAGATGCTTAGTGTAGGGAGCGGAACAGAACAGAGATCTGGGCTAGATCAGAGGTTAGGGTGACAAAGGCACCTTTAAGTACGAGGTTTTGTAACATTCTGCATGGTAGATATGTGGCCTCTGAAAGTGGACTGTGCTTCATACCAGTTAACTTAAAACAATAATGATGCAGAAGTTGATTCATTTGCTTTTTGTTAAGGCCTTATCAGTTGTTTTGATGAAGTTGATCAGAAAGGAAGCTGGCCCAAGCCAGCAATTACATAGAATTTCATGTCTGTTCTCAGGCTGTACTGGCTCCCTACAGCTGCCTCTGTGAAAGACAAGGATATTAGGGTGTCTTGCAAGAATGCAGAGAACCTCGTGTCAGGAAATTTGCAAGGCCTTGGCAAAATTTGCTTGCAGTCCAGCCCCAGCATCCTGCCCTTAGAGTAACCAGGTGCTTTGTAGCCAACTTCTGGCCCGTATGAGTATAAGGTGTGCTGTGCAAGCATTTGCAAGACTAAGACAGATCTGTAAGATACTCGCAATTAATAATACAACTATGTGTTGTTCCTTAATTTCGGAGGAGGAAGATGCAATAGGTGCAGATGCGGAAAGGCAGCTGACTCCAAAGTAATGGATTCCTTTTCTGCTAGGGATGTTGATCCTGTTATAACTGCCTTAAACAGCAGGGGTCCTTACTGGACATAAAATCTGTGCTGCTCTTTTCTCTCTGAAATCCTAACACACTGCAGATGTTTATACGCAGAATTAGTATCTTATTATTTAGTGTGTCCATGTCATAAGCATTAGATCTAGCTTGGATATTCATAGACACTATTTCTTATAAAGCAAGCATTTCCATGATGATGTCAAATTGTTAATACTGTTCATTACAAGATAGAAGAGAAGATAACAATGAATTAGAGTTTAAAACTGGGATTTCAGTTCACAGATGAATTTCTATGTTCCTCTTGCATGCTTTACTGAGAGTAGAAGACTTCTCTAAAGGTGTGGCAGGAGCTGGAAGCCTTCTCTATTTCCTTGGCTGAATGTATTTATGGTATTTCTGGATCTTCAGGTTTTGAATAAGCTACGTATCAATGCAAGTGCAGTAATTTTAAATAATTTTTAATGTTATGGTTCTTCTGCCTGTCAAGAAATTCAGCAGAACCTGTTCTATGGGTATGAACAGGTATGAAATGTGTACTGTAATTACTAATTATTACAAAAAGCAGCTTGTACATATTCAAAAAGCCCATATGGCAGTACATCATCTTTCTGCTGTGTCTATTTCCTTCCACTATTATTTTGGTGTAGGTACTGCCTGTACTTAATGATGCAAAAGAGCTGGCTTCTGTCAGAAAAGTGATAACTAGACATTCCAGATAGCTGACTTTGAAAAAGCAGCCTTGCACTCTGGAAAATGCATATGTTAGAGGGTTGAGATTGATTGTAAAATGCACTGAAAATTGACAGTTGATTCTTACGCTGGTAATTTAACTGAGGAATTGAACCCTAATTACACTAATTACATCACATTTTAAACTGCATTTACCAGATGACTTTGAGGAGTAAGAGAAATGGGTGAGAAAATCAAACTATTGTCAGCTAATATCTAATAACGCCTCTGCTTCAGACTCTATGTTCCTTAGTTGAAAATAACAGAGAAGTTGAAAATAACTCTGTGCACCAGTTGGTGACTGGATGACTGTGAATCATGAATGTAGTGTGGTGATGAGAAATGCAAGCATGAAGGTGGAATGCATGAGGAGATATTTAAAACAGAGAGAGGGAAATAATAATGCCATTGTATAAAGTTCTAATAAGCATTTTTGGAAGTGCAGTGTGCTGTTTGGGGATGACGGTATTCAGGAAAGTTGATCTCATACTTGAAACAAGTGCAAAGAATAGTTTAAAGCTTAAATTGCACTGCATATGTCAGATCTCATCAAAACACTCCGTGGTACATGGACCCCTTGGGACAAGCAGCTCCTGTCCATGATGACTTGTGAGGGAGTAGCCTCCTGCAGAGGGACTATTTCACCACCATTTGTGCCAAAACACACATAAGCACTTCTGGCAATGATTTACCTGCTTCATACACTCCAGGATGCTGTGTCCCACATAGCCTGGAGGCCCTTAGCTGGAGCAGAGTCTTGGTTTCATCTTTGCAAAGTTGTCAAGACATGATGCCTACTCCTGCTGGGCTTTCCCTTTCTGAACCAGTTTGGAGTCACAAGCTCAGGATCATTCACACCCTGAGCAACAGGGCAAGACAGTACATGGGAGGATGGCTAGAGTATGACATGCTCCCATTTCCCTTCAGCAGCACATGTCTGTTCTCCATGCGATTTCCTTCATGTAGAGAGGTTTTGGCTGAGAGACAACCACTCATTTGTTCTCATCAGTTTGTTTTTCATTCTTTAGACATGCCAATATCTGGTAGGGAAGGAATATTCTAGAAGAAAACTAGAGTCTCAGCAATGTTGATGGAGAGTGATTTGTCCTCTTTTCCAGCCTGGGTGTGTACCTTTGTACCACATCCTGAATGAGGATGCAGATATTAACTCCTTTGTTTTGGAATCCAGTAACACGCCTGGAAAATCTATCCTAAGTGGAATCGTGACTAGAGATTTTAAAAAGCTAGTGAAGAGCAGACAAAATCTTGAAATGTTATTTTACGAGGAAGAAGGAATTTGTAGCAAGACCTCTTCCAGAACTTAATATAGTGAAGAGTGAAACGTCCACAAGGATTCTCAGTTTTGTGTACTGAGATCGCTGCTGAGGTGAACTGTGAAGGCCTAAGAAACTGTAAGTTGGCCAGTTATTGTGGGTTTTGGGGGTTTTTCCTAGGATGGCAGGAATAAGGGGTGAAGGCAGGGGCAGATTAAGTATATAGTATTTTAAATGTGTTGCTGTAATAGTTGGTTCAAATGGGAAGCAGGACCATACTGAAGGCTGTGTACAGAAAGTTAACAGGGCCTTCCTGCACAAAGTGCTGCAGTTACACGTACTGTGACCTGGTTGTGAGTGAGCCAAGCTTTGCTGGAAGGTATCAGTTTGTTCTGAATTTCTGGCTCTGCCAGTTTGTAACACATTGGAAGTGCTAGGCCCGATTGGCTAAACAAAGTACAGTTACTTGGGTGTGGGAATAAGGTGAAGCCAGAGGTGGTGGGAGTCATCTGTACATATTTTTGTGCTTTGTTTCTTCATAATTGTGGTGCTCACGTACTGCTGCAGAGGGTTTTCCACTGTAAGGAGAAGTATATATCCTAAGCACACATTTACATATCCTCTCTTCCTATATTCCTTTGGCATACAAATCAAAGCATCCATTAAAGCCATGCTGCTAATGTATGCTCCATCATTCTTGACCAGCTTTATCTATGCAGTATGTTAGGTAAGAGCAGAGGATGCATCTTGGTCAAGCCCAGAAAACAGAGCCAGTTCCTCAACTCTTTGGAGTTTGGGAGACTGAGCTGGTGATCTAACTCTGACAAGGTGCAATATGGAAGTCCAGTCCAGACTGCTAACGACTGTGAGCAGAGGCCCAATGGTTGCTCCTAATAATATTATTAAGTCTGTGACCTTCTTCAAACGCTGCCTTTTATCCCTGGCCTGAAGGGTAGGCAGCTTCTCTTTGTTTAATCTTTTTATTTCAAGCAGCATAGTTTGCTGGTTTTTACAAAGCTATCCTGAGCCAGTGGTGTTTCCACTGGTTTATCTCCTCATACTGCTTCATGGAAGTCTCCCTGGAAGCAAAGTCACGCCCATAACCAAAGGCACGGCCCTACAAACACTTACCAGAGCATTCCTCTCTGCTCTCACCACACTTTGTCAGCAATCCATACAAATGAGCAGACAGATTCACTGATTTAAAGATGTGTGTTTTTATAGTGTATCTGGGATTGTTCTTAATGAAGACCACTGAGGAATAGGGTAGAATGCAAAGCTAAAATATTTAGTAGCCAAAGGGAATACCCCTGGGGACCTGTGGGTGTGAGGAGGATCTGGCAGCACTCATGTCTATGTAACATAAGTAGGATCTGAGTTCCACTCCCCTTCGTGCTCAGGTTTCTGTTCTCCAGGTGGACCTGAACTTGCGTCTCTGCAGTCGTGTGTTAGCAAAGGCAGATGAAGACATATAGATAGATAGATATACAAACATACACATATATATAAATTGTTCACGTGTTCATGTAGCTTGGTGTAAAATCAGGTATGCCAGCTCAGTAGTAGTTAGGCGAAGTTAATCAGGGAAAGGAACAATATTAAGAGACTACAAGAACATTTTAACAAAAATGCACATGTATGAAATGCCTTCCATTCAGGCTGGTTGCTCTGCAAAGGAGTGACAACTAACTATGCAGTTAGCACAGACCATCACTCACCAAGGCAGTTTTTCTCCACCACTTGTGTATTATTTCCTTTTAAGCATACCTTCACTTCAGAAAAACCAACCTAAGAGAAGTTAACCTTGCAGAAAAACCTGAAAAAAGCCTGTAAGGGTCAGGACCCTCAAAAAGAAATAAGAAAATGTGAGCTTGTCTTTGAGAGGTGACGTTAACGTGAGTTTCTGTAATGCTTTCAAGTCCTTTGAAACCTGAAACAAGGTTTTCTTTCTCTGTTTTAGGTGGCAGAGGTGAAGTAAAAGGTAAAGTTACGATTTTTCAATGGTTATTATGACTGCTCTTAATTTGTTGGGATTTTTTTGGTCAAAATACTCAAATTTCCACTTTGTACCTCAGCTTTTAACAGTCGACTTCTGTAAAAATGCAATTAATCTGTCTCATAACCTTTTTGTTTCTCTACAGGTTTGTTTCAGTGGTCATTCGAAGACATGAGAGCTACTTCAGAAAAAAATCCACAAAAATGTCTCTTGATGTGATCACCAAGCCTACAGCCTCAAAAATTTAAATCAAAGAGGGTAAGCATCAAATTTTATTTCAGAGTTTTTGTAGCATCTTACGTATAGCTTTTGTTAATGTGTAGCTTTCACATAACAAAATACTAATGTTACTATTTGTACCAGGAAGCATAGCAAGGTTTTTTTTTGTTTCACAGAGTTTAAGAAGGAAACCATTATAACTTCTAGTCAGGATCATAGAACAAATACAGTAGCAAAGTTATTTTATAGATTAGTGTATGTCGGGGTTTGACGCTGGTTAAGCACCAAGTACTCAGGAGAAATCATTCACTCATTTTCTTCTGCTATAGCTGAGCAGAGGAAGGGAAAACAAAACGAAGGCTTCATGAGTTAAGGATTAGGAGGAAAACACGCTAAGGCAAAACAGGTTCAAAACTTAAACAGTAAATTTATTAGTAACAGAAATAAATTTTTAAAAGGGGTAATGAGAACTAAAATAAACCTTTAGAACACCTGTTCTTCCCAGTCCCTCCCTCTTTCCCACTGACAGCGCAGAGACACAAAACATGGGATCTTTAGTCAGTTTCTCCCTTCTAAAAGTCTTTCTTCGGTTCGCTTAGGGAAAGGAGTTTATTTTTTTTCTGCTGTGCCGCGGCGTCCTTCCCACGGCAGACAGTTCTCTGTGAACTTTTCCAGCGTGGTTTTAACTTTCACGAGTAGCAGTCCCGCCCGAACCTGCTAAAACGTGAGTCGCACCCACGGGCAAACAATCTTCCCGCAACTGTTTTGCATGGGTCATTAGCTCATGAGGTGTACTTTCTTAAAGATGAGCTGTTTTCGTTGGGAAGCCAAGGGTCCTCTCTTCTCTATCTTCTGTCTGTGTTCGAGTTTCCTACTAGGTTACAGCTTTTTCAGCATCTACTCGCTGCAGTGTGAGCACTTGTTCTCACCGGCTGCGAGTGGATCTCTGCATGCCCCCATGCACTTCATGAATTACAGGGAAACAGTTTATTCTATTATAGTCCTCACCACGACTCTGTAGAAAAATCTCAGCTCCGCGCCCAGGGCACCGCCTCCCTCTCCCTCTTTTCACTGCCCTTAGTGTTGCCATGTTGTTCTCCTCACGTGTCTTTACCTTTTCCTTTTCTTTGACTCGGGAGAAAATTGTTGTCCGAAGATTCGTTTGTTCTCAAGTTCTATCAATTTGAAAGTTCTTATACGGTTTTGTAGAACTGAAAAGTTGATTTCGTCTGGGCTCCGTATCGGGGAATTGTTCCCCACGCCCCTTGCTGTCGGCCACCGCGGCGCCGGCTCTAATCAGTGTCTCTCTTCATGTGGGGTGCCAAAAAGGAGAAGCTGCTGCTGCCGCTTCTGCCTTCCTGCTCGCAGCACAGCTAGTTAAAAACAGATAAACAAGCAAAGTTCATTGCGAGCCATGCCGACATAGGGGCGGCCGCACGGCCCCAGCAGCCGCCCCACGACCCGGCGGAAGAAGAAGCAGACAGGTCCCCGCTTTCTTCGCCTGTTAAATATGTCATCACGGAGGCGTTACCGACTTCTCTAATTGGACTAGCAACCTGCCTATCGTCAGAGCCTGCAGCGATTCGCCCTGCGCCGGACGTAGCAGAAGTTTCGAGTAGTTTCATCTTTCGGTAGCCGCTCCTGTCTCTCCCTCCGCCTACTAAAAAAATCTAGACTGTTTTAAATTAGCACAGTGTAATTAGGCGCGTAAGTAGTACCTGCTCTTCTGTTCATCATGAGGTGATGCCTTCTGTAAGTCGGGTAACGGCGAAGTGGAACATGCATAAGCACAGCATCTCACATCCTGAAAAAAAATGCTGGACAGTACTATTCCTGTGTCTACCCTTTTCTTGCCTTACCAAATCACTGCCATTGCATTGTGCTTGGTATTTGTGTGTTGGAAGCAGTTCCCTGCAGGCGGGGAAGGAAAATTAAGCTGTCTGAGCCCTGTCTCATTCTATGTCTATAGTTTGATCCAGCCAGCCCAGAGCTTCCTCATAACTTCCCTTCCACTCACAAGAAGAGATCTAACTTTCCTTTTTCTCTCAAAATATTGAGGCAGGACATGAGCTATGTTATTTCTTTATATTCCTGTATACAAGACACAGTTAAGCTAAGTGAGCCTTTGCTGCGGGTTCCTCAATATTTGAAAGGTTTACATAGACTTCTGACACATTCATGAAAGAGAAGTAGATCAACAAGTATTAAGTGCAAGACAGTGTCTCTGGCTCTCAAAGTCCCTGACCTGTTGGAGTCTGAGAGTACACTGCAGAAGCAGTGATATGTGCTTGTCCTCATGCTCTTCCTCAGTGCTCCATTTTTTGGCCACCGGATATAGACAGGATACTGAATTTGATGGGCTTTTAATCTGCCGTTCTCAGGTTTTTGTTTTCCTTCTGGTCAAGTGAATAATAAAAATGGGTAAGATCAGCATTATAAAGTTTAAAAATTCCATTTACATAAATCCCTGACTCCAGAGGCTACATCTGTGAACTGTGGGAGAATGTGTATTGCAGGTGACAGAGTAAAGCAAACCTGTAAATAGTGTTGATGGGGTAAAAACTACTATGTTATCCAAGTTTGTAATGAACTATTACATCTATCAGCAAAGAAAATGGTACTTCTGGGATATTTTTTTTTCTGTGAACACTGAGACAAATGTATCAACATTTGGAGGATAGCTGAAAGTATTTTAAAACCAGGGTTTCAGAAAGAAGAAAACTGGTGACTTGAAGGAAAGACATTTATAGAAAAAGAGGTGACATCTTGGAACACACCCACATAGGCACACTCAGAAAAAAACAAATTTTTTTTAATGGTATACTCCAGAGTCAAAGAATGACCCAGATTGACCTGAACTGTCTCTTAGTGTTTAATTCTTTTCTTTTTTCCTTCAATGACCAGACAGACTGAAAGGTTAGGGGGTTTTTAATTATGTCTTCTCTTTGGGTATTTCAGTAAAAAAAGTACAGAAGCATTTTGCTTGAACTCAAAAGCTGTTCCTAAGCTTACCTTACTTTATTATTACTTTTAAACTAGCCAAAAGTTTCCATTCTGATTGCCTATTAAAGTAATTTATTCATTATATGATTATTTTTATATGAAATTAATTTCTATATGTAGACCATAAATGAAGTTCAGGATGATGTAGCCATGTGTTCTGATTTACTTTAGAAAAAGCTTGTAAATCATTTAGACTTAAATTAATGGTCTAAAATTAGATTTGGATGTCCTTATGAATAGATTTGATGTAATTAATTTACTATCTTGTTAATGTCTTAATTAGGAAGATTTCTTTCCTTTGGAACTATCTTGTAAAAACAAGTCATAAGCAGTATTTCCTTTCTTCCTTTTCCATCCCACATTTTTAACCACACTTTCAAAATCATCAAAAGCTCACCGAAGAACAGTCCTCAAATGTCAAAGATTTCCATTCAAGTTTGATTGACAGGACAAATGTCCTACCAAAAAGGCCATCTAGTATTTGGAGTACCAGTCAATGACTCTTTGTGAGCAGCACTGAGTGTTCTTGGCTTCATCTTAATATTAAAATGTCACAATTTTTCGTAAGATGTAATGGCTATTTTCTGTCCAACTCTAAACAATGAGCTTCATTAATTGAAGCAGATGAAATCTCTGATGCTACTTTGCTAATGGCATTCCTTGTTAATTCCTCGTTAATTCAAAGCAAGTTGAACAAGAGACTATTTTTGTCATGAACACTATAAAGAGAAAAGAGTTTTCTGGATTAGACATGATTATTTTGTATTAATAACAGTTGCTAGATCATTAACAGTTTTATTATCAACATCAAAAATTATTGCAGGGAAAACAAACCAAAACAAACATGGAAGATATATATTATGAGTTATACCCATGAGACAAACTTTTTTCAACCATGTTAAAAGATATTTATGCTATTAATGTCCTTTAAAAAAATTTAAAAATTAAAAAACCTTGAACACTGCAACAACAACTACAACAACAACAAAACCCTAAACATTTTATCACTAAAGGAATGTATGTGGAAAGCTCAAAATGCAGTAGAACTAATCTGTGTAAGGAAATCCATGATGATTGGTATCGATCTTCTGATTAATGGCTTTATTACTTGATAGAAATCCTTAAAATTGTGTTTGCGTTATTTCACATTCTGCTTTATAACTCTTAACAATATTACTTAAGTTGAAAAAACATATTTTAAATACACAAAATACAAGTTGTTCGACTCATCTATACAAGCAAATTCTTTAATATGTAGTCCTCTGCTTCAGCAAAAGAAGTCATACACTGTTTCCCTAGAGAGCAAATCATTAGGAAATAAGTAGTTTTGAAGTACTTATGCTTCCTGTAGGAAAATTACTGTACCAGGTTTCCCCATAAGAAAAAATTTCTGCATCTTATTTCAAAGAAGAACTCAAACTAGGCTATTTGAACAGCTAAAGTTAAGATGCAGATTCATCCTATCTGTTTTTATTGAGTGACGTAAGTTTGATGGCCGCACATTATTTTTTATTGTGGCAATCTTAATAACCACTGAACTTCAGTTCTTAGCTACAATTATTTGAAACATGACCACTTCTTAGTGTTCACAGCCTTATCCTGTCCTACCTTTCTCCACACACAGGGTTTCACACAGCATATTGGGATAGACTTTTGTCATATCATATTCCATTTCTGGTGTAAGTTGTATATTTCTGTGCTGTGTGAAACAACCGGGGTTTTTTATATCCTCAAAAAATTAATATTTCTTTGTCAAATGGAAAAACATTACAAATGGAAATGTGGAAGATAACTGTAGGGGTTTTTCAGTCTTTCCCCAATTTGATCATAGGTGTGACAATTTGGGTGGTACTCATGTCATCCTTCTGCACTAGTTTGCTTTTTGACACACAATTTATCTGCAAAAATCTACAGTTGCACTGTTCTGTCGCATGTAAACCTCTAACTTTTAAAGATCCTCACTGACTGGTAAATGTGATTTCTAGAAACAGTGGGGGAAACCCCTTCATTCTTTGGATGTTTCTTGATTCAAATTTTCCTCCCTTAAATATAAGGTAAGTTTAAGGCAGGGTTGTTTGTTTTTTTTTTAGTCTTTGCTGGATGGATCATAAAAGCTACTGTATTTAAAGAGGAACATGCTATTCCACTGCATTCTCGTGAAAGAACGGGAGAGGAGGGTAACCTCTTTAGGCTAGTTTTGTACATTTACAACTGTAGCCACTCGTACTGCCTCATTTATCTAGGACAGAAGTGTAACATAGGCTGAAGAAAGTAGATCAGAGCACAGGAGCTTGTATGTGCCGGCCTAAAAAGGCTCTGCAGGTACATGAAGGTAGTTAAAATTGTAGGCCCAATAGAAGCCCTACAGTTTTTCTGTGTGCAGGAACACCATAATAGGGCTTTGCCATCCGTGTTCCAGCATCAATGCACAACATTTTGAACACATCCCAGTTTCAAAGAAGTCAGAGATTGTTCTTTGCAAACCGAGTATTTGTAGTTTATTCTGGACAGTGGGCAGTTAGCATAGGCTAGCTCATTTTTGTGACAAAGATTTGAAGGCCATTAAGCATTCGGTGTATTTTTAGTGGCCTCACAGACATGTTGGAGATCACTGCTGGGTATACTTGACTCTTCAGCCTGTAGGGAAACTGCAAATAAAATGCCCTTTCTAATCTAGATGGACTCCTAATCCAGTGCCCTTTCTGATTTCAGTATTTGCCAGGAGATTTTTAAAGCTGGCAATGGAATGCCTGCTTAGAAAGCTAATTTAAGGCCTACAACTGTATCAGTTCAAGAGCTTAATTTAGTTATGGAGCTTATTCTGACAGCCCTCCTAAATTTTGTTTCATAGCCGGTGGGAAAAGTCTAATCCGTTTGCTCAATGGTTTCTGCAGGAGTTAATTGTAATCCTAACTCTCAAACTAAACAATTGGATCTTGATTCCTCTTCTGGTCTAAAAGTAGGCAGTGCCTCAGGCTGGAACAGGCCAAATCTTAGCCCACTAATGCCTTCTAAGTTCATTCTGTTTAGCCATACTGATAACTCACATGTAAACAAATTTCTTCGTGCAGTCCCAAACTTCTATAGCCAGCAGGCTGACATTTGATTAGCAGTTAAGCATTGTGGGTTAATCATGGACCTGGGACGCACTGAGAAACCTGGCTCTCAAATCTTGGTAATAACCGGCTTCTCTACTGATCGAGACTCATTTGCATAGTGTTGGGCTAATAGTCCTGGAGCAGAGTTGTCATACTTGTCCCTCCAGTATGAGCAGGAGTGCTTGTGCATTCTGAAACTGGCAGGCATCTGCCCTTCATGAAAGAATAGCTGCTATGGTATTCATCATCTGTTTCAAAATGACTTTGCACACCTCTTTTATGTCCTCCCTCTCCCACATTCATGTTCTTTTAAGTTCAAAGGTCTGGCATCTCTGAGCAACTGCTGTGTTCATATACAACCTCACCTAGAAGGATGCCAAGGCACATAATTGAACAGGGACCTGGTGCATGTATGAGCTTGCATGTTAATGGGAGAATAGATTAAAATAATGCCAAAATACCTTTAAAGAGAGGAAAAAAGAGAACATGGGAAATTGCAGTTGTGCTGGCTTTATGATGGATTAAATAGTGAAAAAGGTTTGGATTCATCCAGAAAATTATAGATTGAAATCTAATGGATCTGTCAGCTTGGTTTAGTGAGGATGATAGGTCTTTTGAACCTGTTGCTTCTTTACATAAGAGTAAAAGTATGTCTGATAAAGGCAATTGTATTTTTCAGTGCTACTTATTATGTTTTTAGGGTCTCTCAACAATCTTATAGCCTTTGTATGGTTAATTATTCAGCTTGTGTGCTTTTACATGCAAGTTCAATAATGTCATAAATACTTATGTATTATTAAGAAATAAATACTAAGACATGACCAAAATAATTGGGGTTATTGTGACCATTTGAAAATTCTGGTCTGTTAAAATTACAGTTTGTCTTCCTGTTTTGAATTATTTCTACCTGAAAAGGAAATATGGAACAAGACAAGTCTGTAAAAATTGTTTCTTGTCTTCTGTTGGCCAAAGGGGCAGAAGTCATGCAATGGGCTGGGCTAGATTGCTCATGGAGAATTGTACAAGTTTGAAAACAAACCAGAGGGAGGCACCAAGTCAGAATAGCACTTTAATAGGGAAATTAAAAAAAAAAAACGAAACCAAAAACAGGCAGAAAACACTGGTTTAAACTGACAGTCAGAATACAACCGGGCACCCTGTTAGGCAGGGTAGTGGTAGCAGTCCAATAAAATGGTGGCTGCAGTCCTCCTGAAGTGGTGGATGTGGTTCTGTCGAAGTGGTGATCCTGTAGAAGGGTCTGCTCTTCCTCGGAAGGTCCAGTGGTGTCTTATGAAGCTCTTGTCCTCTGGGAATCCAGTGGAAAGGGGTGTCTGGGGTGTTCGGAATCTCAGATTATATCCAGGATGGAATACTTGGTTCCTTTAGTCAGGGTAGTGGTAGCAGTCCAATAAAATGGTGGCTGCAGTCCTCCTGAAGTGGTGGATGTGGTTCTGTCGAAGTGGTGATCCTGTAGAAGGGTCTGCTCTTCCTCGGAAGGTCCAGTGGTGTCTTATGAAGCTCTTGTCCTCTGGGAATCCAGTGGAAAGGGGTGTCTGGGGTGTTCGGAATCTCAGATTATATCCAGGATGGAATACTTGGTTCCTTCCTCTGGGTGGAGCATCTCACAATGGGATGATGAGTCATGAGGCAAGGCTTTGATGGGCTCATTAACAGAAAGATAGTCCAGAGGGAGGAGGCAAGGAAACACTGCTCCACCTGGTTTCAACAACTCATGGGGATGGTAATAGAATACACTGCAACCCAGGACATTATCCACCCCTTATTCTATTACCATCTACATCATCCCAAATCAACACCTTCCTTAAACTGTACACACACACACACACACACACACACATATATACAGTGAAACCCTACACACAGTTCTCACTTAAAATTAGGTCTCCTTGCGGTACACAACGGGTCTCCCCATCTTTCTGCATTACCCACCAAGTGTAACCAGGTCCTTGAGCAAAGACAATCTCATGGGTGGGTTTGCCTTTGCCTGAGATGAGATTAATCCAAACAGTCTTTCCTAAAATACCTCTCATGTGTACCACAGGGACTCTATCTCCATCCACTGTGTGCAAGGATTCAGACTGGGCGGGACCAGCTCGATTGATGGACCCTCAGGTATTGTCCATCCAGGTGGCCTTTGCTAAGTTCACTTCCCAATTTTTGAAGGTCCCCCACCAAGTGCCTTCAGGGTGGTTTTAAGTAGTCCGTTGCAGCATTCAACTTTCCCGGCAGCTGGTGCATGATAAGGGATATGATATATCCATTCAATACCGTGTTCTCTGGCCCAGGTGTTTATGAGGCTGTTCTTAAAATGAGTCCTGTTGTCTGACTCGATCCTCTCAGGAGTGCCGTGTCTTCACAGGACTTGTTTTTCCAAGCCCAAGATGGTCTTCCGGGCAGTAGCATGAGGCACAGGGTAGGTCTTCAGCCATCCAGTGGTTGCTTCCACCATGGTCAACACGTAGCACTTGCCTTGGCAGATTTGGGGAAGGGTGATGTAGTCAACTTGCCAGGCTTCCTCATACCTGTACTTTGACCATCGTCCACCGTACCACAGCGGCTTCACCTGCTTGGCCTGTTTGATTGCAGAACAGGTCTCACAACTGTGGATGACCTGTGAGATGCTGTCCATAGTAAGGTCCACTCCTTGGTCACTGTCCCATTGGTATGTTGCATCACTCTCCTCATGACCAGAGGCATCATGGGCCCAACAAGCTAGGAGTAATTCTCCCTTGTGCTGCCAGTCCAGATCCACCTGTGATACTTTCACCTTGGCAGCTTGGTCCACCTGCTCATTGTTGTGATGCTCTTCATTAGCCCAACTCCTGGGTACGTGCGCATCCATGTGCCGAACCTTCACAGTCAGCCTCTCTACTCGAGCAGCGATGTCCTGCTGAATCTCAGCAACCCACATGCGTTTCCCTCTGCACTGCCAGCTGGCCTTTCTCCATCGATCCAGCCGTCCCCACAGAGCATTAGCAACCATCCACAAGTTGGTGTAGAGATATAGCCTCGGCCACTTCTCTCATTCGGCAATATCCGAAGCCAGCTGGCTTTAAGCTCTGCAACCTGACTCAACCCACCTTGTCCCTCAGTAGCTTGTGTAACTCATCGTGTGGGGCTCCATACTGCAGCTTTCCATTTCCAGTTAGCGCCTACAATTCGGCAGGAACATTCANTAAGAAATAAATACTAAGACATGACCAAAATAATTGGGGTTATTGTGACCATTTGAAAATTCTGGTCTGTTAAAATTACAGTTTGTCTTCCTGTTTTGAATTATTTCTACCTGAAAAGGAAATATGGAACAAGACAAGTCTGTAAAAATTGTTTCTTGTCTTCTGTTGGCCAAAGGGGCAGAAGTCATGCAATGGGCTGGGCTAGATTGCTCATGGAGAATTGTACAAGTTTGAAAACAAACCAGAGGGAGGCACCAAGTCAGAATAGCACTTTAATAGGGAAATTAAAAAAAAAAAACGAAACCAAAAACAGGCAGAAAACACTGGTTTAAACTGACAGTCAGAATACAACCTGGCACCCTGTTAGTCAGGGTAGTGATAGCAGTCCAATAAAATGGTGGCTGCAGTCCTCCTGAAGTGGTGGATGTGGTTCTGTCGAAGTGGTGATCCTGTAGAAGGGTCTGCTCTTCCTCGGAAGGTCCAGTGGTGTCTTATGAAGCTCTTGTCCTCTGGGAATCCAGTGGAAAGGGGTGTCTGGGGTGTTCGGAATCTCAGATTATATCCAGGATGGAATACTTGGTTCCTTCCTCTGGGTGGAGCATCTCACAATGGGATGATGAGTCATGAGGCAAGGCTTTGATGGGCTCATTAACAGAAAGATAGTCCAGAGGGAGGAGGCAAGGAAACACTGCTCCACCTGGTTTCAACAACTCATGGGGATGGTAATAGAATACACTGCAACCCAGGACATTATCCACCCCTTATTCTATTACCATCTACATCATCCCAAATCAACACCTTCCTTAAACTGTACACACACACACACACACACACACACATATATACAGTGAAACCCTACACACAGTTCTCACTTAAAATTAGGTCTCCTTGCGGTACACAACGGGTCTCCCCATCTTTCTGCATTACCCACCAAGTGTAACCAGGTCCTTGAGCAAAGACAATCTCATGGGTGGGTTTGCCTTTGCCTGAGATGAGATTAATCCAAACAGTCTTTCCTAAAATACCTCTCATGTGTACCACAGGGACTCTATCTCCATCCACTGTGTGCAAGGATTCAGACTGGGCGGGACCAGCTCGATTGATGGACCCTCAGGTATTGTCCATCCAGGTGGCCTTTGCTAAGTTCACTTCCCAATTTTTGAAGGTCCCCCACCAAGTGCCTTCAGGGTGGTTTTAAGTAGTCCGTTGCAGCATTCAACTTTCCCGGCAGCTGGTGCATGATAAGGGATATGATATATCCATTCAATACCGTGTTCTCTGGCCCAGGTGTTTATGAGGCTGTTCTTAAAATGAGTCCTGTTGTCTGACTCGATCCTCTCAGGAGTGCCGTGTCTTCACAGGACTTGTTTTTCCAAGCCCAAGATGGTCTTCCGGGCAGTAGCATGAGGCACAGGGTAGGTCTTCAGCCATCCAGTGGTTGCTTCCACCATGGTCAACACGTAGCACTTGCCTTGGCAGATTTGGGGAAGGGTGATGTAGTCAACTTGCCAGGCTTCCTCATACCTGTACTTTGACCATCGTCCACCGTACCACAGCGGCTTCACCTGCTTGGCCTGTTTGATTGCAGAACAGGTCTCACAACTGTGGATGACCTGTGAGATGCTGTCCATAGTAAGGTCCACTCCTTGGTCACTGTCCCATTGGTATGTTGCATCACTCTCCTCATGACCAGAGGCATCATGGGCCCAACAAGCTAGGAGTAATTCTCCCTTGTGCTGCCAGTCCAGATCCACCTGTGATACTTTCTCCTTGGCAGCTTGGTCCACCTGCTCATTGTTGTGATGCTCTTCATTAGCCCAACTCCTGGGTACGTGCGCATCCATGTGCCGAACCTTCACAGTCAGCCTCTCTACTCGAGCAGCGATGTCCTGCTGAATCTCAGCAACCCACATGCGTTTCCCTCTGCACTGCCAGCTGGCCTTTCTCCATCGATCCAGCCGTCCCCACAGAGCATTAGCAACCATCCACAAGTTGGTGTAGAGATATAGCCTCGGCCACTTCTCTCATTCGGCAATATCCGAAGCCAGCTGGCTTTAAGCTCTGCAACCTGACTCAACCCACCTTGTCCCTCAGTAGCTTGTGTAACTCATCGTGTGGGGCTCCATACTGCAGCTTTCCATTTCCAGTTAGCGCCTACAATTCGGCAGGAACATTCAGTGAAGAGGGCATACCGTCTTTCAGTCTCTTCAATCTGAATCGTTTATTCAAAGTAATGAGCTGGTTTTATACACTCTTCAAAGGCACAGTATTTCCTTATATGGTAATCCTCACTATGTGACCTATCTCGTGTTATATGGTGGGGCTTCCTCGGCACGGGTCACTTGCTCTTCATCTTCTTCAGAAGATAATCCAAAAGTCTCACCTTCAGGCCAGTTTGTTATAATTTCCAGGATCCCAGGGCCATTCAGGTTTCCAATATGGGCGCACTGCATGATGAGGGCAATCCATTTGCTCCATGTGGTGTTGGTGACATAATGTGTGGAAGGAACCTTTTCCTTGAACATCCAACCCAGCACCAGTAGTCGGGGTGCCAGAAGCAGCTGCTCTTCACTGCCAATTACTTCTGAGGCAGCTTGAACTCCTTCAAAGGCGGCCAAGATTTCCTTCTCTGTCTGAGTGTAGTTGGCTTCGGATCCTCTGTAGCTTTAGCTCCAGAATCCCAGTGGTTGACCCCGAGTCTCACCAAGCACCTTCTGCCAAAGGCTCCAGGACAGACCATGGCTCCCGGCTGCAGAGTAGAGCACGTTCTTCACCTCAAGTCCTGTCCTGACTGGGCCAAGGGCTAGTGCATGAGCGATTTACTGCTTGATCTGGGTGAAGACTTGTTGCTGTTCAAGGCCCCAGTGGAAATCGTTCTTCTTGCAGGTAACCAGGTAGAGAGGGCTCACAATCTGGCTGTACTCAGGAGTGTGCATTCTCCAGAAACCTATGGCACCTAGGGAAGCTTGCATTTCCTTCTTGTTGCTCAGTGGAAACATCGCAGTGATCTTATTGACGACTTTGGTGGGAATCTGACGCCATCCATCTTGCCACTTCACTCGCAGGAACTGGATCTTTCAGGCAGGTTCCTTGATTTGTTCTTCTTGATGACGAAGCCAGCGTCCAGGAGAATCTGGATGATTTTCTCTCCTTCCTCAGATACCTCTGTTGCCGTGTTCCCCCACACGATGATGTCGTCAATATACTGCAGATGTTCTGGAGCCTCACCCTTTTCCAGTGCAGTCTGGATCAGTCCATGGCAGATGGCGGGACTGTGCTTCCACCCCTGGGGCAGTCTGTTCCATGTGTACTGCATCCCCCTCCACGTGAAGGCAAACTGGGGCCTGCACTGTTGCCAAAGGAATGGAGCAGAAGGCATTGGCGATATCGATGGTTGCGTACCACTTTGCTGCCTTGGACTCCAGCTCGTACTGAAGCTCCAGTATGTCTGGCACAGCAGCACTCAGTGGTGGCAGGACCTCATTCAGGCCATGGTAATCCACTGTCAGTCTCCATTCTCCACTGGACTTATGCACTGGCCATATAGGGCTGTTGAAAGGCGAATGGGCCTTGCTGACCACCCCTTGGCTCTCCAGTTTAAAAATCATCTCATGGACGGGAACCACAGTCTCTGTCGGTGCGGTATTGCCGACAGTGCACTGTTGCTGTGGTGATTGAGACTTGTTGCTCTTCAACTCTCAGCAGTCCCACAGCAGAGGGGTCATCTGAGAGACCAGGCAAGGTACTCAGTTGTCTGATGTCTTCTGTCTCTACAGCAGCTATCCCAANCCAGCTGGCTTTAAGCTCTGCAACCTGACTCAACCCACCTTGTCCCTCAGTAGCTTGTGTAACTCATCGTGTGGGGCTCCATACTGCAGCTTTCCATTTCCAGTTAGCGCCTACAATTCGGCAGGAACATTCAGTGAAGAGGGCATACCGTCTTTCAGTCTCTTCAATCTGAATCGTTTATTCAAAGTAATGAGCTGGTTTTATACACTCTTCAAAGGCACAGTATTTCCTTATATGGTAATCCTCACTATGTGACCTATCTCGTGTTGCCACATCAGCAACACATTTCCTTCCATGGGATGATCACTCGCTGTTCA
>VZRS01013261.1:205545-245671 GCA_013398055.1 Ifrita kowaldi | reverse complement strand
CCCCCCCCCCCCCAACTAAATAAATATGTAAATGCATTATTTCAGGGAGAATAGTTTCAAGGGAAGAAAAAATACGTTCAATGGTACAGAAAAAAAGTCCTTCTAGTGCATTTGTTCAAGTCAGACTCCTGGGGACTAGGAAAATGGCAGGGGATATGTGTTTTCTTTATTCTGAATGAGTGCTTTCAATTGCACAGTAAGTTAAAAAAAATTGCCGATTTATTATTTCATAACTTTATGCCCTCACTTTTTTTATTAGTATTTGGAAATGGAACATTTAGGAAGAACTAAGCTGGTTTGTTTTTTTAGTCCTCAATATTTTTTTCACCTTAAATTTTTTTTTTACACTTTCATTTCAGATTAATCCAAATTTGAATTTTTCTGTTCAATTCTGTAGCTAAATTGACCATTTATTTATCTACAGCTTCACAGTTACTCCTGACACTTTTTTCCCAGAGGCTCTTGGGCTTAAAACTTTGTTGCTGTGTTCAAGCCTATATTTCTAGCAAGTTTTATAGGGGCTTTGTGTGTGATAACAGCTGTGCCCCTTGAGGTGATACTATTTAATGCTGAAATTTACTTTTTGCTTTTATACAATTATCAAAATTACAATTTTTTTTATTAATAAGCCTTCATATTAAATAACACAATGGTCTATTTTTGCCTCAAAATGCATCATAACTCATTCTCTCCAAGTGTAGGTACAGATTAATGTAATCTCACTGAGCATTTATTAGTAAGGCCAAGTCCTAACACCAGAAACCTCCCTGCAATTTAGAGGGGCTTGTCTTGTTTCCTGCCCAAGGGGCAGCCTTTTACTTCTGTGAGGGCCCCTTTGCCCTTTTTTAATTAGACTATGGCTTTGCACATTAGACAGTAATCTCAGTTAGGAATTCTGGCAAGTGTTTTCTGAAAATCCAGGTGCACAGTATCCACAGCATTCTCCATGTTTGTATTGGCAGCCACAGGCTCAAACAATTCCAGCAAGTAAGTGAGGCATGCCCTTCCCTTCCTGAGACCATGTTGGCTATCCTTGATTCAAGATGTGGTTTACTGACTGTTCTTCCATTTGCTCTTTTCCAAGGCTTTCCCCACAACTGGTGAAAAGCTGCAGGAATAAGTCTATAGTTTCCTGATCAATAGGTCCTAAAAATGGCCTTATTTTGGTGACTTGACACGCTTTCAATTCTTTACAGCCTGTGTTCCTTTAGTTTCTTTCCTTTGAGTTGAAAAAGCCAGAATTTCCTATCAAACTTTCTTTAGGATTATAATTTGTCAGGATTTCCTACCTGTAGCTGATAAATCTTGAGAGCTTCAATGCAATCATCTGGTCCAATGGAATGGTGAAGGGAACACAGATTAAACAAGAGGTTTTTTCATTGGATGATGAAGCAATTAAGCCTAGTAGGACAGCACAAATTCCTAGATGTTGTAATGAAAATTGATTCTTCAGAAACCTGCATGTCCCAGATCATAAAGTCTGCCAATTTCTTGCTCTGTTGAAATCTGTCTTTCCCTTTCATAATTGAATAACACTTGCAGCTGAAAAGAAGATTTTAAAATAAAAGGCCTTTCAGAACAGAGGCAGAAATAGCATCTTTGACTCATCCCTCTTTCACATTTTTTCATCATCAAAAATCATAAACCTTGTAAAGTTCCTTTGTCTAAACTAAAAATCAAAATGAATATTTTGGAGAAATAAATGTGATGAAAAAGAAATTAGAGGTTTGCTCAGCAATTAATGAAGAAGGTTATTCAACATGTTATTTTCTTCTCCGGTAATTTCTCAATTCCCTTTTTCAATCTTTTACAAACTTCTGTTTTACTAAGAAAGGCCCAAACAAAGAAGAAAAGATTGCATATTATGAATTTTGTGCTGCTCTTTGCTGGACATCAAGGTATTTCCTTAAAAACGTGCTTTTGACTTTCTGTATCAAACCTTAATAGTAACCTTTTTCCTTAACTGTTGTTTTTTTTGGTGTATTAAGTGCATGATGAACTTCAAGGAAAAGAATAGAATTATGTACTCTTTCTGCAAAAAAACATAATCATGCCATGACTGTCCATATTACAGCATGGGCTATTGATTTCTGTAAAATCTAATTCATATGACAGAGAATGAAATGGAAAAATTCAGAACACGCAGATAAAATACGTGGTAGTAGTCTACTACTATGTTCTGCCTGCTGCTCTAAGAGAAAACACTGATTTATCCTGTCTTTGGGATTGTTATTATAATAGAATAACTGCAGTATTTTAAAATCAAAATTAGGTTCTACAACATAAAGTGATTAGACAGCTCCTGAAAAGGGAAAAAGCAGTTGCTCTTATTTTAGGATAGAGGCAACCCACATGCCCCAAAACCTAGTCTTCTCCTGCCTCAGGTCACTGTTGCTTACTCTTCAAATTGTCTGTGAAGGCCTGGCCATTCTCCCTGCAGCAATGGGGAGCCTACAGCGTCTTCTCTTCTGACAACTTGGTTTGACGTCTTCCTTTGTTCTTGCAAGTTATTTGTAAAGCATTATCATCACGAAGAATAAATAAACAAACAAAGAAATTATTTGAAGGTGACTATATCTGGGTCACTGTTGACACCTCACAAGCTAAGAAGCTAAGCATTGCTAAGGTCAAGGCTTGGACTAAAGTCCCGTCATAGGCAATCCTGTCAAACTATTAACAGGATCCGTGTCATGGAATTGATCTGGTCCACCTAGAACTCTCCCCTCCAGTTTCCAGATATGGTTTGATTTGTTAGGTAAATTAGGGTTGTTCCTGTTTATCTGATGCACTGCTTTAGCCAGCTGTAACTTTGCCAGTTATCTATGAAGCTGAAAATATCTTATCCTCTTGGCAGTGGCATTGAGGTGGACCAATTTTAATCTGCTGTTCTATTTCACGTTGTTTCGTGTTAGAGCTAAACCTTTGGGTACATGCAAGAAGGTCTTGTGACTGTTCAAAATCTTCAGTATTTTTTGCCTCAGAAAGATGCATTCTCTAGGAAAATGGATCACAGCTTTAATTAATAGAAACATGGCATAAATTACGTATCAAAAAAAAATCTTTCATAAGGATTATCTCCATAACTGGTGTTGAGATAGCACACTTAGCTAATTTCTTGGTTGGGTAAAAAGGACATGATAACCTGAGTTGCCTGATAAATAGATCATTTGGCTGAACTTTGCCTAAGTGACAAAGAATGTGCATTTATTGATTATAATGGATGGATAGACTACTTTCTCCAAGTTGTGCTGCTCCAGGATTGTCCCACTATCAATAAGTTACCTTTTAACAAAATTGCTGAAAGACTTTTGGGAACATTCTGAGCATTTTGCTATTAATTCTATGTTGCTTGAATAATATTTTGAAATAGAAAAATAATTGTTAGTGTTTAATATGTAATATTGACTAAAATTAAAAAGATTTGACAACAGTAACAAAACCCCCAAGAAAACAGAGGGGTAAAACAGTTTAAAATTTGGCAGAGTAGAAGATCTTTCTTTTCATAATTTTTGTGATAAATTGAATTAAAACTCACAGTTGCTTTGCATATTATTCACACAAGGCCTTTTTTGGCCATCTGGTGTTGCCAAGTGCTAGAGATCCACATTTCATTTTTTAGCACTGGCCTGCCAAGTTATATAAAGGAAATGTTTGCCCTCAATGTTGTTTTTCCTAAATTATTTGGAATGCTGTGTTTCAGTCTCTTTTGGGTCTATTCATTTTACAGAGGTTCTGTATCCTGTCCCTTCTGTTCATCTTCCAATAACAGCAAATGTCTTACAACCAGAAATCTTTTCTTCCGTTGAAGCAGATAGATCCCTCAATTCCTTGATTCCCAATACCCTTCACACAACCTATGCCCGCATTTTCCTGCCAGGAAAAAACCTTTTAGGAATCTGTTTTTCCCATGCTGTTTACCTTCATCCTTGATCGGTTTTCCTTCCCTGACTCACTTTTTCTCCATCCCCACTCTGTTACAGTGATATAATACTTATGTGCATGACAAAAATGGCTATCAGAACTTACAGCGAACCAAATGACCGTTAAGAAAGGAGTCTGAACTGGAAGATATAAAAATGCCCTTTGTCTGTCAAGATAAAGCTGATAACTTTCCAAGGAGCCTTTTAGAAGTGAGTAAAATGTTCTGATATGCTGTAGTTAGTGAAGTGAGGTCATGAAATGTTGTCTGTCTTTAAATGAAGAAGCAAAGAGCAGCTGGCCTGACAAGTCCTCGTTTTCAGAAGTGAAATGCTATGTAAATCAGTTATGGAAGTGTGAGGTTTAATATACCTAGTCCAAATTAGATCTTTCCTGCACCCACTTAAATAAATATTTTGCTGTGTCTAAGTGGCTGCATGTATATACTGAATGGGAGAAATCACAAGATTAAGTTACACAGAGTCATCACACATGGTGACACAAGGGATGTTATTAATTTCTATTTTCTGAGAAAATGGAATGATTCCAGAGTAAAGATTCCTGAGCTACAGTTAGTGACTGAGAAAATTATTTGGCTATTGTGTTTAAAGGGCTTATTTCACTGCATTTTTCACTTACTGATCCCAGTTTCCAGAAGGAACCCGTGCAGCTCTGGGACTTAGGACATATGGGATCTCCATCTTTTTGCTGATTCGCTCTTCTGTTTTAAAAGGCAGCAAGATAAACAGATGTGTGACAGGGGGTTGACTTAATGTCATGCCACAAATGTCCCAGACTTAAGGTACAGTTATATCTGTGTTAATCTAAGTATCACAACAATGTAAACAATGGTATGTGTGACTAACAGTGGAGCTTTGTTGAGGATATTTGTACCAATTGTATTATGAATGATGGAATTTCAGGCATGTGGTTGGATTACCTATCCATTTCAGTAGTTTCCTGTTGATGATTCTTTCTAGCAGTAATTTTTTCCAATTACAGGAATCATTAGATTTTTTTTTTTCCTGGAGACAGTAGGCCTTTAGTATAGGTAGGAAAAGAGTCTGAATGGTTTGCATAGCCATATCCTCAAAGGGGCTGCTGCATAGGGTATCGTTCAAAGCTTAGCAGAGTGCATACCACAGCTAGAGGATGTAGAACATCTCAAGGGTCCCTGTGGCTGTTTGACTCTTTGAAATAAATGGTTCCCTCCAACATGAGAGGGAAAACCCACATTGGCTTGCCAAAGCTGTGCAAACACATTCATCCAAATAACGCTGATCAATTATGTAAAAAAATGAGACATTTTAGGAGCAACATGCAGATGAAGGGAAAGAGCCAAAATTTATTTAGTGATCATTTTTCCTTAGATGAACACTACACTAGGAAAAATCAGCTGCTAAAAGAGATATTCTGCTTATGCAAATGTGGGAAACTGGCTTTTTCTTTACTGTTTAGAGAACCAGAAGGTGCAAAAACCAGACCTATTTCTAAAAGCACACACTTTTTCCTTCAGTGGGGAAAAGATAGATATACAATATTTTCTTAGAAATGTTGATCACTGTTTGCGGAGCAAGATACCCATTTGCTAACACTGCCAAAGATGTGATATTTATCCTAAACATGAATAAAATTTCAGGTATCAGTGGAAATTCTCAACAATAATACCAGTTTGTACAAATACTATTCTATTCCCAGCATATTGTAGTCACAATGGGCTCAACTTGCATAAAGATGAGACAAAAGCAGCCTTCTCTGTCGTAGAGACTAAAGCCATCTTGCTAAATTTAGCTGTTGACAGTAAAACAATTCCATCAGCATTTCTGTGTGTGAAGTCTCATCTGCTAGAGGACTCTCATTTTGGTGATTCATTATTTCCCTTCCAGGTAGGTTCGTAATGGAATTTGAAGTCATCAAATATCTGTCCTATCTTTCTCCTGATGTAGAGGAACTGACAAACTAGGGGAAACAACCCAATTAAAAGCAATTGTCTTGCATGTTAACTAATTTCTTCTTAGTATTCCTAAGTCTTTGTTATCCCTCATTTTCCTACTCTTTCATTTCTTGCCCATGTAGTATTGTTTTTCCAGGGTCTCATTCCAGGTTCCATTTTCTTCTCACTACACTTGACATTTATATAGCACTCAAAAGTACTTCATTCTTAGCAGTAATTAAATGTTTTTACTCCAGGATAAAGATAGGAAAGTTAAAGGGAGAATGTAAACAACTTGCCAAAGACTTCTTATGAATCAGAAATAGAGTGCAAACCACCTAATTGTGCTTCCCTTGAATTGCCCAGAAATTAAATCAGATATTTATAAGTGGAGCTTTTGGAGTGAAGTTGTGTGACTGGGAATAAACTCTCAGCATTTAAGGAATGCTGCTATCAGGAGCTGCTTGAGGAGCAATCTCTTCCTGTATGTCCCACAAACTGGGTTTTTTTCCATCAGAGAAATCTGTGTTGAAGATCTGATGTGATAAATAGGAATGGAAACTTAATTAATTAATTATTAATGAAGTCCTGGGCAGTATTTACATTCTTCCTTTTAAGTGTAATTGTGGCAAAAACTGCTGCTTGGTCTTGCAATTCTGAAAGGGCAGCTTGGGTGGCACCATCATTCCATAAGTGTAGTTAACCTTCTTCTGTCTTCTACATGTCTAGGGGTAACCCTAACCAACCAATGCGATACAACAAATACTGCATACCTAAATGTATACATAATAGTAGAATATATTAAAGCTTAGTAATACTTAAATAATCATTAAATGATGCTGTTCAGTGATCACTGAGGAATCACATCTTGGAAGATAGAGAACATAGATATAGATGAGACAATGGACATTGATTCTTCCTATTACCAGCTGCATGTGGAGAGTTAGTGTAAAGAAAAACCTTTCCTTGGTAATCCTGTAAGTTCTGTGGACCAAACTCCTACATATTCTTTAAATTCTCTTACAGTAGAATTTTGCAAGACCATTGGACTATTTATGGACTATTGCTCTTTCCTCTTCTTAAACAAAAATTAAGGTTGTAAACTTCTTTTTAAACAAGGCCTTAATGTTTTCCCAGTCTTCATAAAGGGTGAGAGGAATGATTCTGGAAACTACAGGCCTGTCAGTAATACTTCAGTGTCTGGTAAAATTACAGAGATGATTATTCTGGGAGTTATTGGGAAACACCTGAAAAACAACACAGTCATCAATCACAGCCAGCACAATTTCATGAGGGGAAAGTCCTGCTTATCAAGCCTGATTTCCTTTTATGACAAGGTAACCCGCCTAGCTGATCAAGGGAACCCAGTTAATCTAGTACTTATGGATTTCAGTGAAGCTTTCAATACTGTGTCTCACAGTATGCTTTTGGTTAAAATATCCAATACAGATCTGGATAAACACATGTGATGGGTGAACAGCTGGTTCATGGGTTGGATGCGAAATGGGGTGACATCAGACTGGTGACCTGTTGTTAGTTCCTGTGGGGTTCTGGGGGGCTCAATTTTGGGGAAATGATTTGAGCACAGGCTTGGAATGTGTACTAGGTATGTTTGATGATGATACTAAATTGGGAGGAGCTGTTGACTCCCTCAAAGGCAAGGAAGCCCTGCAGAAAAACCTTGACAAATCAGAGGGCTGTGCAATCACCAACCACATGAACTTCAACAAGGGAAAGTGCCAGATTCTGCACCTGGGATGGGGCAACCCTAGATGTATGGACAGACTGGGGAATGAGGGGCTGGAAAGCAGCACTGTGGAAAGGGACCTGGGGGCCCTGGTAGATGGCAAGTTGATCGTGAGTCAGCAGTGCTCTGGCAGCCAGGCGGGCCAAGCGTGTCCTTGGGGACATCAGGCACAGCATGGCCAGCCGGGCATGGGAGGGGATTGTCCCGCTCTGCTCTGCACTGGGGCAGCCTCACCTCAAGTGCTGGGGGCAGTTTTGGTGTAAGTACAAGAAGGACATTGAGCTTTTAGAGAGAGTCCAGAAGAGGGCAATGAAGATGGTGAAGGGTCTTGAGGGGAAGACGTACGTGGAGTGGCTGAGGTCACTTGGTCTGTTCATCCAGAAGGAGACTGAGGGAAGACCTTGTAGCTGTCTCCAGCTTCCTCATGAGGGGAAGCAGAGGGGCAGGTGCTGATCTCTTCTCTCGGTACCAGTGACAGGACCCAAGGGAATGGCCCGAAGTTGTGTCAGGGGAGGTTTAGGTTGGATATTAGGGAAAGACTCTTCATCGAGAGGGTGGTTGGGCCCTGAAACAGGCTACCCAGGGAAGTGGTCACAGCACCAGCCTGACAGACTTCAAGAAACATTTGGGTTCTCAGGCATGCGGTATAATTCTTGGAGCTGTTCTGTGAAGCGCCTGGAGGTGGACTTCAATGATCCTTGTGGGATCCTTCCAGCTTAGGATGTTCTATGATTCCTTAAGTAATTAATGGTTTTGGGGTCAGAGCAATACACTCCAGTGCTATTTCTATCTGCTTTATCATTTTCCATATACCCATTAAGGAAAAGTGTTACAGAATTGTCCTGTAGAAGGTGGTAAATAAATTAGAAGAATGTAATGCAGGGCATTTTCTAAGTGGAATGAAGGAATTTGAACTCTAAGACAGTCTTGTCTACTAAGTGATAGTTAGCTTAGAATTGCAGTGTGGAATTCTATTGCTTAGAATATACACAATTTCCATTTGCTCCACCCTGTTTTCAGTTATATGAGGCAGTATGATTTAAAAGCAATACGGCTTTCTGAAGATCTGCAGGTGTACTGAAAGTAATTTAAAAGCAATTAAGGCTTTCTGAAGATCTGCAGGTGTACTGGAAAGTAATTTAGTATATCTATTTGACCATGTAATGTTCAAATACTGAGCAAAGGCAGTTCTAAGAAAAGGATTTTGTAGTTGCCTGATGAGCAAAAAATTTTTAATTGACTAGTTGTTTAATGTTATGTAAACCTGTTGGTCTGTACTCTCACCTAAACTCTTAAAAAATGATGGGTACTTTCTTGCTTAGCATTCATGTCAGCAGCAGCTATCCACCTTTTCCTAGATTTAAAATTGCATTTCTAGTAGTGCTTTAACTTTTATTATCTGAAATTTTCCTCTAAAAACAAATATGAGCATTTCTGAACTTTTGAACTAACACTGTTCACCCCTATGTTTCATAGATTGAAATAAAAGCAGAAAATGGAGTGTTCAGAGCACAAGGATTAGATGAAACAAGAAAAATAGTGCAAGTGTTTGCAGATCTAATTAGTTAATTAAAGTTTTTTAATCAAGACTCTTCAATGTACATGAAAATAATCAGTCCATCACTCCTTATAGGACTCTGTGATTGAGTTATAATTCTGTCACTGAAATACAAAGGAAATTAATTTTTTCAGATGATAAAATAAATTTGCACCTTTTGGACAAGTGGCTTCTTTTCCCTGTTGAGTGGGAAAAATCCAATTTTTCTAGCCTGATTTTCCCCTAGGAAGCTTTTCTTTAATTTTCCACTGTGTGACTCTCCTCTTTAAGTACCTGTCTGTGCAGTCTTTGCAGAAGTGCCTCTTTGTACTGTTAACTGAGTACCATGGCATGTGATGCTATTGTTCTTTAGAAGACTGAAAATACAAAGAATGTGCTATGCATATGGGAAACAAAACATGAGAAATTATTTACTACATAAATTTTACGAGAGTCTGGGGCTTACCAGGTCTTTATAACAAGTTTTTGAAGGGTTCTTATCCACTCAATGACGTACAGTAATATTTCATCTGAAAGGTTATATTTCCTTTTAAAAATTGACAAAAAAATAGAGACATGCTATTTAAAAGAAAACCATGTTATCTGAACCACTTAAAGGAGCATGGAGACCTGTCATGTGGATGCTGCTTTTATAACTGCATGGAACACATCATTGTCTGAGACTTTGTCTGGACAGGAGACAAATAATTTGAAATGTTGGATGGATGTAATCTCCTACACGAACACTTTTATTAGAGAAGAAGCGTTTGCTTACTTTAGCTAAGAGCTCTTTCCATGTGATGCAAACAAACTTTAAAATGTTTTGTGGTATTGAAAGCCAAACATCTGCATTTAAGATCGTAACTGCGTTATTTCAAATTTACAATAAAACCATACCAAAACAAATCTCTTGTGATGACAAGACTGAGTTCCGAAACCTCATGTGCATGGTCAGCAAAAAGGAGTGATTGAAAAAGCTTTCTGTGCTCCACCAAATTAGTAGTTGGGAATGATGGATTTGAAAGAGAGTAATCCATGGGTAAGAGAGAAAATCACTACCTAGTGGGCAGGAGTAAAAAAGGTGTAAAGTATGACTGTTTTCAACAGAAGAAATCTCATAATTATATCTTATATTTACATCTCCATGGAAAAAGGAAGATCCATTTAATGGTACATAGACATCACTTCCATAGACACAGATAGATCATGAAAAATAGAGAAAAATAAAATAAATAGCAAATTGAAATTTCAATATTGCACATTGAGAAAGAAAAATACAAAAATATTTTTTAACTTTCTCTCCCCTGTCTCAGGATGCAGGCCTTTTCTTTTTAACAGTGTACATTTTACCTATCTGCGTGTTAATGTACATATTTAATGCAGACTGTAATTGCTTGTATAGGTTTATAAACAGGCTAAAATAGAAAACTCCAGAAATATTGCCATCAGGAATACTTTTCACCATTCTGATACCTGATATTTTCTTAAAATTGTGGGTGGGATGCCTTGTAGCAAAGAGCCAGGAAAAGCTGTATTCTGTCTTGGTGCCAGTGTCAGAATGGAGCCATGACCGATGCTTTTCTGAGCCCTTGTCAGCTATAGCCACAAAGGCAGCTCCTTTGGAACCTCACCAACTGGTATAAATTAGAGCAGCCTTCAGGATGTTAAAATTTGTACAGGAAAATTGGCCAGGCACAGGTTTGGCCTCAGACAATGAAGTAGAGATGTGGCTTGATGCCTCCCCCTGGGTCTTTTTGTTTAGGCTGGTATAAGAGGACTGATCTTCAGAATTGCACATGCCAAAAACATGAGCAAAATTATTTGTGTTTATGGATAAAATAGTTTAGCTGGTTTTCAATATTTGGTCACAAAGTTCAGAAGGTTCTGTGGGTTGTTTCTTTTACAGTGGGTTCGTTTCCATGACAATTTCTAAATATGTCATTTTAGTGTTATTTCTTATTTTTCCCAAGGCTGTTTAAGGAGTGATCCTATATGGAAGTGGTGTTTGATAGCAATGGGTTTTACATGGTTGCATTCCTGTTATTAATTAAAGGATCTATAGATCTTTTTCCTATACCTTGGTGTATTGTGTTATTTTACTTCCGGCAATCATTGTATAAAATCACTAAATATGCCTGTCTGACACAAAATTGAAGTGATTACTGGAGTCCTAAAGGAGAGATGTAGTGATAATACACATCCTGAAGTTTCAATCTGACCAGCAGACAAAAGAGAGCTCCTTCATGTCCCTAAGGTGAAGAGTTTTGTATTCTTAGGATATTATCTAGCTATTTCATGGGATTTTTTTGTTTTTGTTGTTAAATCTAAATATCAGGTTTGTGGACAAAATGGTTAAGAAAACTGACAGAAAGTTTTAGTGAGGAATGGCAACACACATAATATACTTTAGAGAGTCCTAGACTATGAAGCCATCTCATGCAATATCTCAATTTCACATTAAATGTTATGTTTTTCTTTTAACTGAGCAGTTAAGTCAGCTTGCCCCTTCATTTCTTGTGGTATAGACCGGAATGTGACTATATTCACTCCTGAGCAGCCATAGGGTTTATAGAGTTTACAAATGGGCCGTTTTCTTGTACAGACATATCCTTTTTTACTTGGAAAATGAAGCTGAATTTTATGTCTTCATTTAACATTTGTTCTTTACAGGTGGTGCCTCCTTACAATGCTTCCCTTGCCAGAGGTGACCTTGGTTCAGTGCAGGGTGCCAGCCAGATGCCACTGACCAGCAGTACCACAGGATGCTATTTAAGCATTTAAATAACAGTGACTGTCACACCGTAGCTAACTGCTGGTTTGTTTTCTCCTCAAATTTCAGAATTTTTAGTCATACAAAGAAATGGAAATGCCTTGTTTAAAAATAGAGCTGTGTGATGTTTTCTTCTTAAGATGAACTGAAGACCCAGAGGACTGCTTGTATGCAAATTGCCTCTCAAGCTAAATCAAATACAACTGGGGATTTGCGAAATCTAGTGTCCCCTCTGTATTGTTGAATTAGCCAGAGTGAGTATCAAGTGCTGTGAGATTATTTCACGTCAATTCTGCATGAGGATTAGTTTATGCACTTACACAAAAATGTATTACAAGGAGTTTTGCTTTTTTTCTTGTCTGTTGTTTTTCTATATCAAGACTATGAGTTTTGAAGTGTTTTTTCAGTAGCCAATGTTTGGACTTTGCCTTGTATGCTCAAGCAACTGACTTCAAAATTTCCCTGTGATGTCTGTTGTAACATCTACAAGAACTAAGACAAAAGAAAATTTAATAAAAAACCACAAATATCTTCAAGACCCAAATTTAAAGAAATGTAGAGATTCATCACTGCTGAATGTCAACTTTTATTTATCCTCCAGGAAGAGTGTGCAAATATTTATAGTGAACTTGGAGTTACATAGACTAGGATTTTATTTTGTATGTATGCTTGTTTGTATGTTAACTTGAGCTTTCATATCTCTATATTTTGCTAATAAAATTTTTCTAGTTTTACTTCTCAGCATGTTCTAAAGAAAAAATTCTAAAAGGATGAACCCTCCAGAAATAATCTGTTAATGACATTTTTAAATTTTTATTTTATACACATACTTATGCCCTTGCATAGTATTTTTTTTTAATGGAAGAGAGAAAAAAAGGCATAGCATGGAAGAAAGTGAAAAGAAGAAAATGAGAAGTAGATGATAAAAAGAAAGTTAAAAAGAAGGAAAGAGGGAGGAAGGAGAAAAAAGGATGGGAAAGGAAAGGGAAAGTGAAAAAAAGAAAGGAAAGGGGAAGCAAGGAGTTTACATCTCTTGAAACAGGAAATTTATTAAACATGAGAAGAGAGAATATTTTATATGGAAACACATGGAAGTAATTCCTGTTTGATATTAATAGATCTGGTTTTAGTGTACGAAAATAATGTTGGAAAGCCAGATAGTAAAGGTAAGAATTCCAGCCAGGCCTCTACCAAATATCAGAGATTAGAACTTCTCTTATTTAGATGTTTTGGGTTTTTCTATATAGATTTGATTTTTTTTTTTTTAATTTATGTCAAAAGAGTTCTCTAAAATTAATAGAAAGGTTTGTTTGGTTTGGTTGTTTGTTTTTTTTTTCATGCTTGCATAAATGTCTAGAGATAAAAACAAAACTACTTTTTCTACTGAGACCAATAGGTTTCTAGAGTACTTCTAGGCCAATAGCACTGAGAGCCTGTAGTAAATTATAGAATACTTTTTTAAAAGCTACTTTATAGCAAGTCACATGCTCTATCCCTGCAGAACATGACCACAGGTTGGACTGGACACTGCCACAGTGGATCTTTCCTCTGACACAGCTCCAGCATCCACTGGAGTTGAGGAAGGTGCATGAGAACTCACTCAAGCAGTGTTCCTTCCTTTGGAATAGTGTATTCTTTTCCTTGAAAAGTATATATTTGAAAATTTTAAAGTTTTTAAACTGAAATGCACTTGTATTTATCTGGTCGACAAAACAATTGCTTGTTGATATCTTTGCTGAGCTGGCAGGCTGGCAGTCTTATATAGTATCAGGAAAAAGAAAACACCACTTGTAATAACAGATTTAGTATGATCACCCTTACTTTTAAGTGAAAAGGAGGAATCATGCTTCATCTTAAAAGAACCATCCATGTAATTATCATTCCAGCTGTAAATAAATATATCCCAAAAGTGGTTAGGAGAGGGTGTCTCATTGTACAGCCTTTATGTCCTCAAATCAAAATAGACAGGGATGATACTGAACATTCTTCATATTGGCTGTGTTGTCCCCAGAGAACCAGCTGACTAGCAGACAGAAGTTGCCCTTAAATCTCAGTAATACTTTGTGCATTTGCTGCATAGTTACTCTCTTAATGGCTTCCAGAACTTCTGCTCTGGTTACAGGTCAGATAGGCAACATAAAGCATTAAAGGTGTAGAATTGAAGTGATAATCAATTGGGATTTATTTAACTCTTTGGAAATATTTTGAAAAACTTCCATGGGATTTAATGATAGGAAATTGGCTCACATTCGTTAGGGAAATGGTGTCCAGGTCACTGCTTGTCATTTAAGTAGGATAAGGTAGTGTCAGTGAAGGTTTTTATCAGTATAGTACTACCAGCGGATGTTACAAGTAATGCTGAAGGGAGTGAACACAAGACTTTATGCAAACAAGTGCTGCTTTCATTTAAAATGCAAAAAAAATCAAAATAACTGGGCCCCAAAATTTCAGGATTTTCTTGTGGTGGGTTTTTTTGTTTGTTTGAGGTTTTTTTTGTGAATGTGTTTAAAAACCCTCATTCAGCTCATTATGTAATGACTGACCCAAATCTTTAAAACATATCATTCCCAAAATGCTTGATTTAAAATTCTCAGATGCTGGACTTATAAATCCTTATCTGAATTTGGACACAGTAGCTCAGCTCTGATTCTAGAAGTAACTGAGTGATATCACAGTTCTCTAACTTATATTTCAAATTAAAGTTTTGTGCTCCCTTTGCATTGAAATTTCTGCTACTTGAAATATCACCAGTAATTTTGCAACTAAAGTAAATTTAAAGCAAATCTTCACTAATTTGAAATTATGAATATCTAATGCACTTAATATCAATCTTGCATTAATTCAGTCAAAGAATCCAGTGATCTACACATCCAGTGATCTTCAAGGAACACAGATTGCATTTACTAATGATTGGCTATGATTCCCAGGGTTGGCTCCAAATCAATCCACATTTTCATGATTATTATATAAGACATAATTTTGTGAATGATTTGAAACTAGTATTTGAAACTGTAATAATGACAATTCACTGCAGGAATAAAGCTGTGAAGCATTTGCCCTAACTTTTTCTGCCCAAGAGCATTTATGCAGTGGTGATTTTTCCAGTTGGCAAAACTTACACCTATAACAAAGATGTTAGAAAGGTGTCATCAGAGAAGGACCAGGAGAGAATGCTCTTCCTCTCTCAGCTCTGCGGAGCAAGTCTGGAGTCTGAAGGCCAGAGAGGGACTCCTTGGTTTTTTTTCAGTTATTTGTGTGTTTCACTTTTGGAAAGAAATTAGTATTTGTGCTCAGTCCTCAAGCTACCCCACTAAACAAGTTAGAGTTGTGAGACTGATGCTACTTGACTCAGCATCCTCCGTTTTTTGGCAGATCTGACTTCCCTTCTGGGTCCACTTGTATTCATTTTATACTGAAGAACTGATAGTGGCACTGTGGAGTAACTGATTCAATTGACCGACATTTTCTACTCACTCTGCCTTAAACTAAGTCTTTTTGAAGGCTGGTATTGTCCTCTGAAAAGACCCGCTTGGGAAATGTTCTTTGTAATGGAAGCTACTGAGTTTTTCTGAATCTTTCTACTCTTTATGAGGCAAGTATTTGCAGTTGTCCTTTTATTTGGACTTTTATATATTTTGAGAGAAGGAAATTCAGTGAAGGAGTGTAAGTGCTCCAAGGAGTGACATATCTTGGAACAGTCAATAAGTCAATAGACAATACTAGGAAGTGGAAAACAGAAGTGGAGTCCTTGTTTGCTTGATTTGATGCAAGGACAGAACACTTCAGTGTCAGATGAATGTTGCAGTCACGGAACAATTGGAGTCTCTAGTGTGAGGACTGTCTGATCTATATCCTGCATCTAAGAAACAAACATTTCCGTTTGCTCAAGAACAGGCCCACATTTGGCTTGAGAATGGTTCTCACTGGTCATCATAAAATAGTTATTAAAAAGAAAGTTGTTGTATGGACAGAAATCCCATTCACCACCTTGAAATTACACTGTTTTTCTTGATGTGGATAAATTGTAGGGAATTCTAGACAGGAAATAACTTCTTTGAGAGTTTCTTGTAGGAAGCTATCATAGTCAGTATCTGTCTGATGACCCATATCCCTTTTCTGAACCAGGTATAGTATTCATCACTGAAATCTGTGTCTAATGGAAAATAGTAATTATTTCCAGAACATGAATTTTTGTTTCAAAGAGACCATCAAGCTGAGCTTTGTAAGTGTCCATGAGAAAATGCGTAAGGATAACTGTGTAGTATCTTGATACATGCACACAGACTGGTTTGATACATGCACACAGACTGGTATGAGGTATTATCCCCATAATAAACACAGTCGCCACAAACCTTGAGTGGCTACACTGGTACTCCAGCTTTAGCCAAATGCCTGGTGATTATCTACATACAAGAACCTTTTTCCTATGTTTCCCTCTGACTGATATCATAGCTCAGGTAGGAAAAGTTCCAAAACCAACGTATTGCTGAGAGTGGGGCTTCCAAAGAAACACCCTGTATATGTCTTAAAAATGCTCATAATTATGACACTTATTTGTTAGTGAAGGACTATGTAACCTAAGGTGACTACTTTGACAGTACCAAGAGTGTCTGAAATCTAGTATTACATATTTTGATACACCTTCTATCTCAGGGATGCTTCAATGAGCATGCACACTGTTAATATATTACTTAAAAGGGCAGCTGGGTCCTCAAGCAGAGGGGCTTTGAGTTCAGAGTTCTTGCTTCTGCACTTGTCTCAGCTCTAGAAATACTTGCCCAGATTAAATCTCCTGGGAATATGTCAGATCTATCATTTGGATGTCTGTGATTGAAAACAGGTTGATAGACTCTGCATATGAAACTTGATGAATCTTTCTTCATGGAAATATAGTGCAGACACATTTGCTGAATTTATAATTTAAAATGTGATTGCTCTTAGAGATCACATGCAAGGTTATGGAAGAAACATGTGGTGCTTTTAATAATATTTTAAAAATAACATGAGAGTTTAAGAGTTGGACTTGATGATCATTGTGGGTCCCTTCCAACTCAGAATATTCTATAATTCTATGATTCTAAAGTGCCGAGTCTATGAAAACAAACATACTTTGTTTATTTGCTTTTTAAATTTTGGTAGCTGTTTTGACTTCTATAAGTTACTTTTTCCCAATCTTTTTAAATTTATACATTTATTTTAAATGGCATTGGCAAAGAAATGTTTTTGAATTTTGCCTGTTTACAATAGAACACATGTGGGCCAGAATTTTGATGCTTTCCTAAACAAGGGATGTAGGAGACAAAGAAACAGGGCAAATTATTGCCAAACTATCTGTACTGTATGGTGATGAAGTCCAGCAGCCCCAGTCATAAATCAGGTACTCAGCAAATGAAGAGGAAGAGTTAACACATGTCAGTGTAAGGAATGAATCAGAGGAAAGAACAACTTTGGTAAATAAACAAATATTAGAAAATGCGTTTTTCTCTGGGAAGGTGTTCAAGGAATGGGAGTTTCAGTGCTTTCCTCAAATGCTTCTTTAAACTGCTAGATGTCAGACACCAAATATCAGACAAAGTAGACTATTTGCTAGAATATGGTTTTCTTCTAAAACTCACCCTTATCCCCAGTCTCTTGAGAGGGCTGTAAAGTAAAATAAGTGTTTTAAGATCTCTTCTATATGAAATCCCTATCCATACATACTCTTAATAGGAGGAAAGGCAATGGGAACATGAAAATAAGCAGAATTTAAAAGCAAGCACATGAATAAAGGAAGAGCAAATTGATATAACCGTTAAATACAGAAGTAAAAAGTAAATCCATGATTTTGAATCCATCAAACAAAAAGGGCAATAGGAAGTGACAAGTCTGCAAAGCAGCTCTTCCTTTACCTCTTCTTTCCCTTTAATAGTTTTTCTTTCTTTCAGTGGAAAGTGTTGGCTTCTTTTTCCACCTTGTTTATTTTTTCCCATTTCTTTTGATGAAAACATGTTTCCTTCCACTCTGCCTTCATCCTGGCAGAAAATTCCCACTGTCCTTAATATCCCCTCACACTCAGAGCACGGGTCTTACCTCAAGCAAGAAATTAATTCTTTGCCTCTTCTTTTTCTAAGATGCCTATATGCTTCTTGTAGGTTATCCAAATGTCTGCTGAAGATCACTCTATCCAAGTCCACAAAGATTTGATGGAATTATCTGCCTGAATGGCTAGTCTTTAAAGAAAACAGTTATTTTGGATGATTCACAGTGACTGCTTGTTTTGCTACTGCTTCAGTAATAAACACACTATTTTGATGACTCTTAGAAACAAATCCTGCAGCCCTCACTGAGAAAAACTCCTATTGACTTCAATAAGTTTTCCTGAGCAAGTTTAGAAAAATGGCCTCAGTATTTGGCTGAAAATAAGTTACCTGAAATGTGTGTGTTTTTCAAAACATTAATAAAATGCGTTGATTTTATTTACTTTTAAAATGACATCTTTAAATATCTTTGCCAACACTTTCCCAAACCAAGAAAAAACTTCACCATTGCTGGAACTAAATGTCCTTCAGGCATTTGATTTTTCCCAAGAATGCCAGGGCCAAAATTCCTTTCTCAAGTGTTTGTGAACTGGAAAAAATGTGTATTCTGGTTTCTGGCATATGCATAAGCATGAGTTGGCTACTATTCCTCTGCATACTTTAATGGTCATAATAGTTTTCCATTACTTGTTAACTCCTGTTAATAGTGCAGTATCAAGGGATCACAATAAAAGTAGAGTTGATAAAATTCTGACTCATATGTAGCAAATGGGGAGTTGGGCTTAGCACAATGCAGGGCTCCTCTTGATGTGTCAAGACATTACTGTAATAAACACAGTAGCGGTGTGTGGCACTTTTACTACAATGAATATGCACCCAAAGGGAAGATAAACCTGGCACTTAGATTCTGCTTCAGTTCTGTATGCACCTGTTTCTTGTGAATGGCAGAAGGAAATACGACAGCTGCTTATCTACTCACTCAGAACTAGAGATGGCTTCTGGCTCAACTGGAGAGGCTGAAGTGCTGCAGAAAAGCAGAGAAAGAGATGGGCTAAATTTAGGGATAAGCTTATTTTTCCAAATCTGATAGAGAAGTTATTGCCTAGTATTAAACAAAAGTGATTTTTTTGGTGACTTCTTAGCATTGCAACAGGACACGGATATGCAGTCTTTCTGTCACACCCCATGTAATATGATATTGTGAAGGAATAAGATGTAGGTAGAACAGCTCACGAACTTGAAAGATTCTGGCTGCCCACAGCATGGCTTTTTCACCAATGCAGATGCCTGATAAAGAGTTGTTTATCCACAACTGACATTTTTGTTCCTTTTGTATGGAAAACAAAATACGCTAAAAACATGTGCAAGGATAGCATTTTTGGTTAGCTTGCAGAATAACGTCAGAAGTTTAGGTTTCCACTGGCTAAACATAACACCTCAGCAACCTAGCCCAGAAAGGGGCTCTTAACACACATTGATTTCTGGATCATACAAGATCTCTCTGGAAGGACAGATGAATGCAGCAAACCTTTTTTTGAAACACTTTTTTTCCAGTTCTGCTCTACATACCACTGCTTCTGCTGAACTTACTGCTCTTATTTTTCTGAGTATGTAGCCTGTCTCTCAGCTCAGCGGAAATTAATCCATCACCATTGTACCTTTCTCTTCCCCTTGTCATTTAAAAATCATTGCTCTTTCCCTGACTTTTTTTCCTGTGAGATCCAGTTTTGCACTGAAATAACTATATTGCTTTAAACTGACCAAGTGCCAGTTTCCATAAAGGATTGACATATGCAAATGCTACCTTTATGTTTTTTCCTGAAATAGTTAGATATGAGAAGCTGTGGTAAGAGGAAACAATTATTTAGATGGCAATTGCAGTGATCACGCATGGGCATGGACTCCACTCACAAGATGGGGATGCAAAGTCGTTTATTGCGCAGCCAGAATTCCCCTAAAAACCAGCACACCCAGGATATAACATCATATAAACAGGAAAGATTTTCACCACAGTGTCCCCCAATCACCTGGGGTAGTGCACAGATTTTGCCTATTATGGTAACAGGTAAACAATACCCTATAAGGTCACAAACTACAATCATCACTTCTCACAGGTCCAACCCTGTCCACAAACTCACAATCCTCTCTCCGCCCATCCCCAGGGATACAGTCCCAGGGTCACCTCCGGGCCCAGGAAAGAGGCTCTCTCTCCAGCCTTCAGGGCCTATCTCTCTGTCACCACATAGTGTACCCCAATAGCAATTTCTTGCTGATGCCGGAAATACCAAAATTAATTCCTTCACTTTAAATCTAGCATAGGCACAGATGTTCTCTGGTGGGAAGAAACAGTCTTCTGTCCTCAGTGATTTCTCCCCTGGATATACAAGTGCACTCTAGGCAAGTTACAATGCTAAGGTCAATGAATTGAGAACCCTGGGGGATTTCAAGGTATTTCAAAACTTTCTTATTATGTCAATGTGACTGGAATAGGATAAACAGATACATTTATATCTGTTGCTCTTCCTGTTAGATAACAGGATCTTCTGTAATATATCTAAGTTACTTATACCTATTTAAACTTTTATAAATACCGTCTAGAAACCAGATATTGTTATACAATTAAGTATCAAGACATGAAAATAAATGAAACTGCTCTGTTTTCCAAAATAATTCTGCATATTTTCTGAACAAGTGACATACTTTGCTGGAATGTTGTGTTTGTCCATTGTAACTAGTGTCTTAAGTTTATCCCCTCACCTTCGCATTTACAATTAAATTTACAGTTGTTTACTTTCAAGAGTATATGCAGTAATATATTTAAAACCAAATAAAATGGATGATGGAAAGACTATATCCATAATTATGCCCATGACAGGGGGATTGGCTGTATGATCTGTAAAGGTCCTTTCAACCCAAACCATTCTCTGATTCTGTTACTCAAAGATAAGAAACTACTGTGCTTTCAAATTCAATTACATTTTTCACTGAAATAGGTCAAAACCAGACTGTGTCTGCTGAAACATTAAGGGGATCTAGGGAGACACCGGAGAATGAGATTCACTTTGCAATAGACAAAAGAACAAGGCAGTCTCAGTGTACTTGGTTGTAACAATATTCTTAGTCACAGCCACCCGGAGCTATTCTTGATGTACACCCAACAAGACATGATTACCAATTAATTGCATTTTTTTCTTTCATGTATTGCAGCCACTACGGAAGGATTCTCTTCTGTTATATGATCAGGCAAGCCATGTCTTCTCATCATGATCAGGACCATGATTCTTGACAGAGCTAGCATTTTCCAAAGAAGGTATTAATTTTCTTTAGAGGTAAGAAGGCCACTGCCCATGTTTTTTTCAATAAGCAGCAAGGACCCACAGACACATGTAGGACATGTGGTAGACACCTGCTAGGTAGGCTGAGAGCCTGACTCCTTCCTCCTCTTAGGTTCTCCAGCTCTTTCTCAGCTTTTCATAGATAAAGTGTTTGCTGTATTAGAGTCTGCAGGAGATAGGCCTTTAATTTGAGCAGGTCCAGGATTTCACATCATAAAGCTGAAACTCCTTTTATAGTCTCTTCCAGACAGCACCCTGGAAAGAATGCAGTATTGTTTTGCTTCCACAGTGATTGCTCTGAGGTTTTCCTCATACTTCATGTGATATGTGGAGCAGTATGTCTGAGAGCATGTGCCAGAGACCAAACATTCATCCTCATAATGCTTCTGAGAACCTACTTGCCGTCTGTGTTTTTGGTAGAAATATATGAATAATTTTAATCAAGACTGGCCAATTGGATTGAAGTGTCTTGAACATTCAGCAAGGTTTGCAAGTGTTTGGCATTTTGTTCTTTGACTTTCATAATGAATTTTGCTGTGCTATCTCCTGTTTCTGTCCAGAAGCAGAGGGACTGATATATTACATGAAATATGGCTCCTAGGTAGTCCTTAGCCTTAGTAGAAGAAATTTCCAAAAAGGTGTCTAGAATTGAGATATTTAGAGACTGATTTTGCAGATTACTTCAGCATCTCAGCTTTTGGATTCTGATTATCTGAAACAAATCCCTGCATCTCTGAAAACTTGCCTATCACCTATTTGGTTGAACTATGATGCTTACCAGGGGCTTTGTAGGGACTTGAATTTTAGTCTGGACTGAAAGTTCTCACTGTGTCTTTGGAACTACATCTCAGTGTAAGAACACATAAGAAAACAATAATCTAAAAGAGCTTTCATTGAAATTGAAATAGAATTAGCTATTGTGGCTCAGCATCTGCCAGATGTCCTATGCCTGAGGTCATTGGCTTAAACCTTGACAACACTGATAAGATTAACTTGTCATTCCTGGTGTTGCATTGCAGATTTATGGATTTGGCTTCTACTGGGAGTAGCTCCAAGGGTAGGAGGAAAAACAGCTTATAAATTCTTCAGAATTCTTTGGAGCCAAGCGCCACTTTTGACTGGCTTTGCAAGCAATATTATTTAAAGGGTACTTGGAGACATGAGGATAATTGAAGAGTAAAATAAATAGTGAAAAATATTGGAAAGTTATTTCTCTTATGGAGTAACTGATAAAAACTGCATTCATAATTATCTCCAGTAATGTTTCTCATCGCTTAGTAAACATTCTGTCTTTGCTGCAAGGGTAAGCATTCTTCAGGCAGATCACTCATTGACTCAACTACGTTTACTACTCTGTTTATCACTCATTTCCTTGGAACATATATGTGAAAAATGGGCAGTTGTATTTTACTAAGATTTATTGGACTTTGGCAAATAAATTCCATTAACTCATTATCTTTTAAAATGTGCAAACTGAAGCTGGCTGGGAAAGACAAAGAATGACAGATTTTTGTTCCACAAAACTGTCCCCCTAAAATCTTTGCCAGCAAACAATTAAACTAAATGAATAAAGGTATCAACAGCACAAAGCAACAAAACTCATAAATGCAAATATTAATAGCAGGCTTTATATACCTCATCTGCATATTCTTTTGCCAGAGTTAAATATATTTGCAATTAAATAAATAAATAAGTAAATAGATATATTTGCAATGAGATAAGCTCTAAAGCCTCCTGCCTAAGAGATGCCATACGTCAGCTGATTAACAAATAATTTATGTTACATGTGAAGGAGATTGGGTCTAGTGGTCCCCAGCCAGTGGTATTTGCTCTGCTGATTGAAGGGACTTAGAATCAGCTCTCTGCAAGAATCATATGGTATTTTTGTGCTCATCCAAAGAAATCTGGAAATAATTCTTTTGCTGTCTTTGAAGTTAGTTTCTAATTATTTCAGCTGGTGGCTAACTTCCAGGCATTTAACATGCCCTAAGAAATTTGTGAAGCTTCCTCCAGTAGCTGCATATTAACACAGCTGAAATTTAAATGATGAGTGCTGCAGTTGGAAAACATTGAGACCTCCACAGTGAATCTCAGGAAGACTAATAGAAGGGAGCTAATTTTGCAAAATGTGATTGTAGCTAACATTCTCTGAAGCTTTAGCTTGTCAAGAAAAGGGACCTGATGAAAAACAGGAGCCTTGAAGTTTAATTCTTTTGGTCTTCTCAGCTCATGGGCCAAATTTAACTACAGGTATAATTAAGACTCAACATGATCAGCTAAAACAGAGTCTCAAATCTCACAATGGTTAGCTTCAAAAAGAAAAAACTGAGCAATGCGCAAGTGTGCTTCCCCCTCGCCCCCCCTTGTATTTTTGTATTGCTAGTGGAGGCCTAATGAGAATCTTGACTAAAAAGTTAACAGTGACTGAGCTGGAGCTGTGGGGAGCAGGTGTCAGGAAATGCAATAGTAATGAAGCCAGATCCCAGCTGTAGCTGAGCTATTCATAGCAGAGCTGAGAGCCACAGGATTTAGAAATTAGTTATAGTCACTCTTTTGCATAAGTGAGACTAGCTGGGGATAAACAACAGTAGTATCTTGCTGTGCTTGCATTGTAGTTACAGCAGAGTTGCAACGATGTAATCGTGACAAAAAATTAGTCTCATTAATTTGATATTTATTGGTGGGAATTCTGATCCAGACCTTGAAAAATCTGTACCATGTCCTGCTGAAAAGAATGTAGTGTTCATGCTTGGATACTAATTAAGAGTGTTAACAAGTCTGAAACATGTTGTTGTCCCTTTCTTTGAAACTTGCTAGTATTTTTCCTGGAAGCAACAATAAATTTAGTCCTTGAACTGGTGCAGACAAAAAGATTTATCAGTAGACCTTTCTGTAACAAGAACTTTAAAATACTTGAGGTTTTGTGAATTTTTTTAACTGAAAGATGAGAATTATGTAAATGCATATGTATATTGTTCTGTACATTCTTTGTTTTTCTTAATCACTTCCTTTATTTTCCGCTACAGAACTTTGAAAGAGACAGAACTAGACAGACTCTTCATCTTACATAAAAGGGCTAGTTAAAGCCCTTATCTTCCTAAGGTTAATGCCTTTATCTTCCTAAGTGCTTCCTTTTGTGAGTAGTAGTTAGGGAGTTGGGCTGGAATGATGACAGATGCTATTCAGGTTGTCTTCCACCTGTTTCAGAATACTCCAGGATGACAAATTGCATTCTGACTTCCAGGCCCCTAGTTTCAACAGTCACCATCAAAAGATGCCTTTTGAATGGGAAAGTTTGGCTCTTCCCACCCAATTCCTTTCTGGCAATGTTCCAAACAAAAAAAAAAAAAAAAAAAGTTGAAAGCTTGAATATTACTATGAAAACAAAATACGTCTCCGCAGACAGTTCTGCCATCTGTGCTTCAGGTTCCTTAAATAAGTATTTCTAAAAATTTTCACAGTATTTAAGATTTGTCAGTGTTGTACATAAAAAAGTTTTTGTAGTCCATGTGGTTATTATTTACTTTTTTTAGTCAGAGTTGCCTAGAGTCTAAGAGCAAATATTGCTTACTTGTCTGTGGGTACATATGTATACAGAATTTAAAAGAAGTGGTAAAAAATAAGCAAAGTTCTTTGTGTTGTGGAGCCAGATGATAGAGATTTTTGGTTCAAAAGGCTTTAATTTCATCTTCCAGTGAGAATTTTTGAGTTTTTCTAAAAAGCTCTAGTTGGAGGCTGCTGTTCTAAACATAGGAGACAGGAACAGCCAGTGACATTGGTGTTTGCGTCCCCTCTGTGAACCAGCAGTACTTGCTTCAGTCCTTAAAAACGTTACATCATCAGAGTCAGAATTGGAGCTGTTGTGGGAGCTGAGTGGGAGTCAGTACTGAAACAGTTACGATTCTACATAAAAGGAAGACTCTCTACTGCTTTGGGTCTGCAAGAAACTGAAATGGGTATGAGAACCATTTTCTCAAAAGAATTAGGCTAGAGATGTTTAAAGGGTTTTTCATGTGTTAATGACATTTTTTCTCCATAAGAAATTTATTTTTTCTTGAAAATATTTAGATGCACTTACAGATAAGCAATGGATAACATTCCTCTTGGACTGTGTGTTTTTGTGATTTAAGAGATATCTTGAGGTTATTCAAGAAAAATATAGAGAGCAGAGGATAATTTATTAGCAACATGCTAATGGAGGGAAATAAGAATACAATAACAACAAAAGCAGAGTATGTCTTAGACAAAACAATTTGTACACCATTTCCAGATAAAGAATTCCAAATGCTTAGGCACAAAATATCAGGACACTGACTTCCCAGGTCCTTGTTCAGACCTTTGATCTTATATTATGCAGTAGCTATAGGAAATAATGCTGGTTGGCCACTATCAAATTACTGAATGATTGCAGACTAATTTCTTTTCAAGTCTATGCTCACAAGGTCACTATTGTATTTGAACCAATTTAGTTGTTCTGCAGCAATGCAACAGAGGATGAATTTTGAAAGAATGTAATTAGTGCAAAACTTGACTAAAACAGAGGATTTCTGGACAAGAAGAAAAAGAAGATCTGATCTCCCTAATATTTCAAATCAACCAGGTCTTGGTGGATGGTTTTCTATTTACATATTTTTGTTTACTTTTTATTGTTTCCCACAGTTATTTGCCCCGTAGAACCTACTTGCAGCTCCCCCAGGGTATCTAGATTTTCTCAGAAAATGGATCTAAGGAAAGTGTTAATTTCCTTTTGGTGAAGGGAGGAATAGTTGGGTATGATGACAGGAGTCATGATGCATCCTGAGTTTGAGCAGACACCTCTGAAAGCCTAGGATGAGTGGCGAGGTAACTCTGTGCACTAAGAAGAAGCAAAAGAAAGAAAATACCTTTTATGCACCGAGAACTACGTAGACATTGACAATATATAGAAGCCATGAGTTTCCTAAGGGAATGGAAGTAAGGGTTGCTTATCTCATCTGCTGTTGTGCTCAGTAAATTTTATTGCATATACTGTTCTGGTTGTTTAACAGATGGTTTGGTAAGTGTTTGTGCTTGAGTAGAGCCAGAATTCAGAGAATTCTTGAATACTGTTTCCAAAAGCCAAATTTTGAACCCACTGAGCTCCACTATCTGCAGTTGTTTTGCCATTTGTAAGTAGTTAACCTGCATTACCACACACTGGAGAAATCACTATAGAGTCTTACGGTGCAATGTAGTCAGTAGTATGACAGTAATAAAATTAAGCTTCTAGTATAAATCGACTTGGATTTGGGGTGGCTTTTTTGTGGAATATCCAATTTCACTGCCTGTGGCACACTTTTTTTTGCTTTAGCTTCATCATGTGCAACATGAAGTGACTGTTGCTGGTTATCATATGGGATCCATTCTCATCATCACAAAGATCTCTTCCTCAAACTCTTTGATGTACATGTAATTTCTGAAAGACACTGCGTTTTCTGCTGTCAGAAGTATGTTTTATATGCTGCTTGTATATCCAGTTGCAACTGGTTTTGCCTAAACATACATCAAAGGGACCTCCTATGCCACTGATGACTTGTGGGGTTTTTCTGTACTGCATGGAAAGAAGAAACTGGCCCATTTCCTTCCTCTAGAGTGCTGTTTTCTGACCATAAATATCGCTGGGTCGGGGGCTGTCAGCCTCAGGAGAAGCGCTCTCCTGCCAAAGAGGCTCAGCGACCTTCCTGCAGACGCAAATGTCTAGTTCTCGGCTGCCGATGTTCGGGCGTCACTGGCTCGAGGCGCAGCAGCGCAGCAGGCACGCCCAACAGAAGCTTGGGTATGGCAAACCCTAAGACCCCTGAGAGTAAAGGAGGCGAGAGAGGGATTCTCCGTGCATAATCCAAGTTTAATACCCGAAAAGAGAACGAAGATCTCCGAGGGTGAGGGTCGTGCTCTCAGATTAAGTACAGGATCGAAAAGGGGAGGAGTGAACAGGATGATCCAATAGGGAAGGACAACAGAGGAGAAACCCGGTTACAACTGACCGATTCTTGAACAAGGGAGGGAATAATTTGAAATGACCACTGAGGTGCCGAACTGGGGAGAACTTTCTAGAACTGGGGGCAGAACTTAACTCAGGGGGCAAGGCTTTTAAATGGAGGTGGCACCCACAGATAGCCCCTCGGACTCTGATTCATCATCCCATTGGATGGCGAATATTTGATTGGCATTGGGCTGCTTCCCTGCAGCCCGAGACGCCCCAACACATAAATTTCACCAAATAAGCACACTGTTGCCAAGTTGGCTTTGCAAATTCCTAACTTCTAGTGAGGCAACTTACAGGAAGTCCTATATTAATCTTTATGATTGAGATCTGTCCATCTGTTCCCCTTCAATGACAATATAGAATGCCCTTTATTAAACATGCAGGTATTCACAAACAACCACTTCTCTCCCACCCCTATAGATTATCTTTATTTTTTTTATGCATGAACAAACCCTTGAGTATCCTACTCCAAATGGACCCTCCGTAACTTATAGTTTCAAAGAGAAAAATTCCACTTCCCTTTTTTATCTTTTAGAACACTGGAAGCTGGGGTATTAAAAAAACTCTCAGAAACAAACATTTCTTGGTTTTCTAAATATTTTATTCCTATGTTACTGCTGGAGATCTGAGTGGTTGCAACTTTTTAATCTAATTATTCATGACTAGAAAGCTAATAAAATATGGAATTTTCTTGAGTAATTCAGAATGGCTGACTTTCAAGATAAAGAAGCAAGCATCTCCCTTGTAAGGTCTCCAGAGGGAGCAACTGTCCTCTGTTTGATGGAGCATGATCGATAAGTCTCCTCTTTAGTTTGCTTTAAAATGAAACTAGTCTGGTCCTTGCCTGAATGAGGATTGCAGGGAGTGAGAGGTTGTCCTGTTGTGAAAATGGAGTCAGATGGGTCTAATACTGGGACTTAATTTTTTACCTTTACAAATTTTTGTTGTCATAAGAAAAAATAGCTACTTATTTTTGGGTGTGAAACTTGTCTGTGTCAGTCTAAGCCAGAACAGCCTCAGCCATGTGTCTGTATTTTGGTCTGACTTGCTCAAGAAGCCTCAGCACACCACACAAAGCTCCTCTGTCTCTAGGCTGAGTAACAGGTATATGATACTCCCAGACATACCTTTCCTAGCCACATGACATATTGCCATTCCAAGTACTGGAAGTCTGTATATTTCTCTTTCCTGTTATTATAAATTCCATGCAAAAACTAAGCTTCAGAAATACAGTGAGGTATTTGCTAGAGACTTGAACCTGAGAGTGAGTGCTTTTCTGGGATCTCTTCTGTCAGTTTGGACCTTTCCATACGCTCCGGTAGCCCTCTGGGGATGTGCGGAGACCTACACTCAAAATGGGGGTACAAGAAAGAGAAATGTTTTTATAGGCAAAAGAGGTAGTGACCTGCGGTGGCCCCTGTAAATCAACAAAAACGCGCAAAAAGTTTTGGTTGCATGAGCAGAGAGAGAGCTTGAGTCACCCAAAAATAAAGGGGAAAAGGAACATGTCAGATGGAAGCCAGCAGGGACAACATGAGAGTGGGAGAAGAAAAGCTCAAAAGGGAAGCTGGGTGTGACAAGCTCCAAGAATGAGAGATGCGATGTCACTGTTCTCCCCACGGACGAGTAGAGAAACGACACGAAGTCCAGGCTCAGGGATAAATGGAAGCGCTTTAATGATCTCTTAGAAGGCTTTTATATGTTAGCTCCCAAAAGTGTATTAAATGGCATAAGGTAATTGGTTTTTTGTCATCCACCCCCTAAGGGGATTGGTCAAGTTCTGAGACACTCATCTCTGAGTGGTCTTCTAGTTAGAACCATAACAATTCTGCAAAACAACCTGCAGGTGCAAGAAGTTTACAAAACCATAACATTCTTTTGAGTTGCTTGCATGGGAAAGACAGAGCTCTCACAAAATGTTGCAGCGAGCTGGAGAATTTCTCTGCTGAAGCTTTTTCAGCATCCATAATGAGGGGAATGAGGGAAAAAGGGTGTGTGTACAATTCAGAATCACAGAATGACGCAGAGTAACAGAATGTTTGAGGATGGAAGGAACTTCTGGAGAACATCCAGTCCAACTTCCCTGCTAAGGCAGGTTCACCCAGAGCAGCTTGCACAGGATCACATGCAGGCAGGTGTTGCATATCTCCAGAGAAGGAGTCTCCACAACCTCTCCAGGCAGCCTATTCCAGTACTCTGTCACCCTTGAAGAAAAGAAGTTTTCCTCATATTCAGATGGAACTTGCTGTGTTTAAATTTGTGCCTGTTGCCCTTTGTCCAACTGCTGGACTATTTAAAAATGTGTGTCTGAAAGGCAAATTTTGTTATTGTTTATCCTCTGCTTCAGTGTTTATGTTTTGATTAAACAATAATTGTGGTGAGCAATTCTCTTCTTTGACCTGACTCCCCTTAGAGTGGAATTCTCCATTTGGTTGACTTGCAGAAAGGAAAATTAGGTTCATGGGTGCAATGGTCACTGTCCATTCAAACTTGCTTTGTTTGTATTCATCTGTATCTGAGGGAAAAGAAACTAGGAGTTGTTATATAGGAAAGAGGAGAAAAGATAAGACCATACTATATGAGGGCCTTCATCCTGTTTATGTCTACTTATGTACACTTGCTGTGTGAGGGACACAAGTTGGTTTGTGGAAGAACAAGACCTATTTACACCAAAAAATGCATAATATTGAGTCATCAAAGCTTACAGTTGGATATTCAGCTGTAGAAGAAATAAGGATTTACAATATCCCAAAGTCCAATGAACATGCCAGCTTAGCCTGTCTATAGGCATAGTTGGTCATACTGTCTACTGTGCATAGATGGTGTGCATGGTTGTAACTCAACTTGAAATGTCAGAGTCCTGTACCATAATGATTGTCATGGGGACATTCTTAGTGAGCCTCTTCCTGCACACAGCAGCCCACCAAATAATTACAGTGCTCTAATGGCATGAGATCCTTCATACAGACCGCTCTCCTTATTGAGAAATGGGGATGTCAAGTTACTTTTCTCCAGCTGCTTATTCCATGCAATAACAATCTGGTCTTTGATTAAGAAATATCCCAGAGAGAAGCAAATTAATTGTAAAAAGTGAAAGCTACTGCACGCAGAGCTCTGTCCCATGCCCCAAGCAAGGAAACCAAAAAATATGTTTTTTATTGTCATTACTAACTTCTATCTGAATCTTTCTTAGTGAAGTATATTCAATATATTCTGTAAGAATACAGCTTTTCAAGATGACAGTTTCTACTAAAGATGGTCCTGAGCCTGGACCTGACTATCCCAAGCTCTATGGGAAAGGAAGTGGGTGGAAATAAAACTAGATGCATGGCCACGTTTTTCAAATAACCTCTCTCTCTGAAAAAGAACCTGAATGCCTCTAAACTTTGAAGTGTTGGTGCTGGAAGTCTAGACCTGTCTTCTGCTTTTGTGGCTTGGGTTTTTTCCTCTTACTTTTTCAGTCCTGACTCTCTGTTCTCTTTGAAAAGTAAGGGTCTTCATGTTACTTAGTTTCAACATTGTTAATGTTGAAGGAAGGCTCATCCTTTGGTAAAAGCATAGGTCATCACCGGGGCAAACCTCAACAAATGTCTTGTTCAAAAGGATAAGGTACAACACGTACCACAACCAGTCACAATTGTCTCTAGTTCTAGGAAACAGAATGCAGTTGCAAGACCTGAATTGCTATAACCTGGGATAGTTCCATAAATTTAAGTGGTGCTGCTTCGATTTATATCAACAGGGACCTGTTCTTCATGCATGAGAAGAATAACATAACTCCTGCATATACTGTATTTTCCTACATGTAACATATTTGATTACCCTATGTTCATTATTATTGAAAAGGGGTGGTAATAGAAAATCACAGCTTCTAAGGAGGCTGAGGCTATTTTGCCAAGAACAACATCATATACCAGCTTTTACTTCAGGATGAAGTCTGTTGAGTATCTAGCAGATTTGTTTTTCATCAAAATAGAGTTAATATATTATATGTGGCCCTTTAAAGGCTACATGGTTTCTGAAAAGGGCTCTTTTGGGATCAAATTGCATTCATTGCTGAACTTGATATGGAGATGGTGAAGCTTATTAAAAAGCTTTATGGCAGGTAGTCAGTGCCATTACTACCACAAATCTTCAATTTTTTCCAAATTACACATATTTTGGTTTCTTCTGAGCAAAAACAAGCGACACTGTAGAAAACTATAGGCTAAGAAAAGAAGGAAATGGGATGTGTACCTCCATTAGATTCCTGCTAATTTGCAAAAATATATTGAGTATCACTGTAAATATCACTGAAATGCCAGACCAAAACACAGAAGATAGTACTAGGCATAGGCCCTCTAGTTTCAAAAAAGGATTTAGATTCCAGTGACCTAATTCTATAGCTGATTGACAACTAATTTTGACCAAGTTCTGCTTTAAGAATGGTCAAGTCTTCCTAGTTTTGATTTTTTGTTTCCTTACAATACTTTCTTGTCATTACACATGCATTCTCAGTGGTGTATTTAATCACAGTACATTTTAGTAAATACAAAAGCTTAGGCACTGGGTGTGGTAGCCAGTGAACATACCTGTATGTTAAAGCAACCAAAACGTTCTTCCCAGGATGCATGGTTCTGTGAAGCTAATCCATTCCAGTTTGAATTCCCCGGTTGGCTACTGGCCGTAGCCACTCGTCACTCCCCTGGGGCTCTCCCATTGGTCCCTGCTCCCTGATCCCGCCTTCCCCCAGCCCTGGGGAAAACCCTGTGTTAGCCATTGTACTCTGTATTTGCTGGTCCATCCTTTGACAGTGAGGATGAAATAAACTCGCCTGTCGGAATGAAGGCAACAGCAAATACCCTTCCTGCCTCTTTGATACTGGCTTAATACTGAACCTGCCTGGGCATCTGTGGGAGCACATGGGATCCCACAGAGCCAGGCAGAGATGGTATAACTGGGATCGGAGTTTAAGAAGAATTTAATAATTAAATTCAAGGAAGTGATTTCCAGGTCTTCACTTAGTCACTGCTTATATAGTTCTTAAGCTACCTATGTAATTTCCTAAATCCCCAGGTTAAAAAAAAATGCTTCTGGACAAGGACAAAGCATGTCAATTTTGATTTGTCTGAGTATTTCAGCATCTGTCAGAAACTTATTAAGAGACTACTAATGCATACCAAAGTTGCTATAATGATAATGTTAATGATATATCAGGAAATTTGAGAAAATTACAGGGAAAGAGAAAACATGGATTTAAAAAAAAAGGTATGTTTGTTTGCTTTGTATTGTTTTACTAGTGTAGTGAAATGGTGGTGGAGGGCTGCAGAGAGGTGTCTTCCTGTGGATGATGTATATTCCAGCTGCCATTAGTTCACAGACTATGTCTAGAACAAGAATGTGGTATCAGGAAATATAATATAATATTCAAAATCGTGTTTTCCTATGCATGTAAATTTGAATTTTATTTCTGAAATCCTAATCATTCAGATGTAACTTTATTTTTACCCTGGACCTGCTGTTACAGTATGGAAGAGATTATGACTTTCATTAAGCTTCACTGCTGCGAGCTGTGAAAACTGAATGCCCAGCCCAGGGGTGACAACTGTAGCGTCTACTATCTGAAAGCATAGTTTAGAGTTCAAGTAATTTTTTTTGCTTAAGAATGCCTTTCATGCTGCAGTGACAATGTTGGCACACTTTGCTGAGAACTAAGATGGGGAGCACAGTTTGTTTCATTTTATTGGCTGTGGGAACCTGCATGTTGAAGATGGTTTTCTGAAACAGCCTATGCCCAAAACTGAGGCAGGACTGTTATACCCTAACCTGAGTTCTGCCACTCAGTCACTGCATGGCTGCAGTCATGGCATAGCTACTTTGGGACAGGTACTGCTTTGATGGGCTCCAGCTACTAGACATCCAGAATGCTGAAAACACACCATTGCAGCAGTCCAGACACCATCTGTCTGTGCTGGTTTCTTGTAGGGCCCAGGTTAACAAGTTTAGCTTTCAGGTAGGGTTATTGCAATGGGTGCTGTTCAGGGCCAGCCTGGCTTGAAGGGCTGGCTTGTGGTGGCTCTTAGCCTGTAGGAACAGGTGTTTTGTCATTGTGATCCTCTAAATTCCAGTCTTGGGCTCAGCGTTTGCTGAAGGAGCTCTGGCCTGCCTACATCCAGCAGTGCAGAATGACCCTTCCCACCTTTAAGATCTCATTATCCCACAGACACTGCTTGTTGAAACCTCTGTATTGCAATTGTTATTGAAATTATTGAAATGTTATACATAGGTGTAGTGCCAACCTATGTAATGCATGCGTAATGCTTAAACTAAACCCAAGTTTAACTAAGTCTGACCAACCTTTACAGCTTTAAATATAGCTAGGAACCTGGTTCTTAATTTTTGCATCTAGAAACTGTATCTGTTCTTTATATTATTACTACAGCATCTTATATCTACTTTGCGCATACAAAGAAATAAAATTAATTTTTGAAAATGGTGATATAGTGGCTGTAAATTCAGTATTTTTGCTATCCTATTAGATGGTCTAGGACAGCAAGCTAAACTACTGTACAGTGAGCAAGTGAATGAAGTACAAAAATGATCTCACTACACAGCTCATACTCAAGCAAAAGAAAATTATGCCTCCTGAAATTATTGTTTTGGGTTTTATTCTATTATTGGTATTGCTATGTTAACAGCAAGAAGGTTCTAAAGTGACTTTGAGTCTGATTCTGTTAGGAGCCATGCAATCTCATGATGACAGTCAGCTCTTCCATCAAACGCTTTACAGTCAACTGTCCAGAGTTTCAAGACCCACTGGTTCACACCATTTTTGAGACAGAGAGGCAGCCAGCACTGTGACTGCAAATCCAAACACAGAAAGCTCTATGAATAACTTCATTGAGAGCAGTGCCTCTGAAGGTACAACATGACGTTGAAAATTTAAACAAAAAAAAAAAAAAAAAGAAAAAGGAAATTTTAAACTACTTATGTGTGTTAAGCAAGATCCCAGTCCAAATTCAAGGAGGAAAAAAAGGTGAGAGGGAAAGGGTAAAGACATAATATGCTTTAGAGTAGTGAGTAAGGTGATAAGAAGTGAATGAGAAAGGGCGTAAGTGGGATAATGGAGACAGTGAATTAAGGGTTAGAGTGACTATATAGTCTACTTTCAGTTGCATATTAATTTTCTGTGGCATTTAGCAGACAGGGAACTTTTGGCATCATTTGAATTAGAAAATAATTATTTGTTTATTTAAATGTAAAAATTTATTATCTCACCAGCATGTCAGCCTCAGAGTTGTTACCGTGATTACAAATACATCCTTCAGTAAAGCAGGGATGAAGGTTTCTAACTAATACTGGGATTTTCCTTGTTTTGCAGGATAATGAATGGATGATAGATCCAGTCCTGTAAATGGATAAAATTAATGTGATTATATTGGGAATCAGAATTAGAGCAGAGGTTTGGGTTTTTAGTTTTGTAATGCTTGTCCATTTGAACTTTATTGACATTTTCCGGTGATTTTCTGGATGAAATCATGATTTTTTCCGCTGGAAAATAATTTTCCATCCTGTTTTTTTTGAAATTTTTTTTTTCAGATGGGATCTTAAATATTTGAACACAGTATCATATCAATTTACATTTGGTTTATAATTTTAATATTTTTCCTCCACAGCTACATGGGAAGGAAGGATTAGTCAGAGAAAAAGAGAAAAACTGTGAGCATGCATGCAGGACGTATGTAAGAACTTACTTTTTGGAGCCGGACTTTGTGGCAAAAGGGTAGATTTTCTGACAAACATGAAATTCCTACGCATGCTTGAGCTCTTCTGTGGCTGAAAGTTATCCAAGAGCAAGACAACTGTAACCGTTGTGTGTTCAAAAGGCAATTGGACAGATAGGCAGGAGGGGTGAGAGCTGAAGAAGTTGAGGTAGTTGGCCAAGGGGTGGGCAGGACAGTCTGGCACTTCTGCTTCTTCCGTGCTGATCATCTTTAAACGTACTTTTCCCCTTACATTAGACACTCAGATTTTCCTTTCCCTCTTCCTTTTAGCTTTAAAAGTCACCTCACCTTTCCTTTCATGCCCCATTTTCTCAGCCCTAGTATTCCTCCAAGGTAGAGCAGGGTAAATCAGAAGAGACCGGTGGTACCGTTACATCACAGAAAAGTGAATAAGAAGGAAAGGAAAATCAGGATCCTCCAGATTTCAGGATCAAGCTATTTAATACACAGCTTCTTCAATATGCTTTTTTCAGCATACCCAGATATTCAGACTCTTCATGGAGGAAAATGTGTTATTCTTAACTTATATTCTTTTATTTCTTGCAGTTAAAAGTTTTCCAACTCTTTCCTTTCCTCAACTTGAAAAAAAAAGAATGAATGGAAGAGTATGTATTTAGAAAATCTTTAACAAAATGTTTCACTCCCAGCTGTTGGACTAGCCAACAAAATAACACTTGTAAAAACTGACCTTGTGCTAATTACTTAATCTGGAATGTTATTTTGCAAGTCTATCATGAAATGTGGGAGATTGAGCTGATAAATGCTGATATGACAGAAAAACAAGAAAATTAAGGATACACCTGGATTTTTGTTTTTAATTTGCATGAATAGTTAGATAGACATAAAATAAGATATGAGGGAGCAACATGGAAGAGACAACTAACTTTGCAAATACATTAACATTTAGAGTAACAGATTTAATATTCTTCACATTTAGATGGAATTGTAGCAATTGTTTTCCTTTGGTTTTGCTTCAGACTGAATGACCTTGGAGAAAGTCCTTGTATCTCATCTTGAAGAGTTACATGATCTTCTCTACACTAGAGGAATGCCAGAGATTCCCTGTTTCCCGATCTCTTATGTCAGATGCTGAGAAATAGAAAGCTGGTTTGGTCAGCACCCATACACAAAGACTAAGTATTGGTCTTGCCAAACAACATAAGACATTAACTGGTTGCTTCTGCAATGCCTTGAGACATGGCCCAGAGAGACTCTTCAGCAAATGTACATGCAACCTAGGGATCCTCCACACTCTGGCAGAGTATGTATGTGCACATACAGTAGCTCTGATCCATCCGTATTAGACCTACCCCTAACCCTGACACAGCTTCATGCCATTCATCTGTCACCTCATTCAAGAGAAGAGATCAGCCCCTCTGCTTCCCCTCATGAGGAAGCTGGAGACAGCTACAAGGTCTTCCCTCAGTCTCCTTCTGGATGAACAGACCAAGTGACCTCAGCCACTCCACGTATGTCTTCCCCTCAAGACTCTTAACCATCTTCATTGCCCTCCTTTGGATGCTGTCTAACACTTTGTATCCTTCTTATGCTGTGGCTCTCAGAACTGCCCCTAGCACTTGAGGTGAGGCTGCCCCAGTGCAGAGCAGAGCGGGACAATCCCCTCCCATGCCCGGCTGGCCATGCTGTGCCTGATGCCCCCAAGGACCTGCTTGGCCCGCCTGGCTGCCAGAGCACTGCTGACTCACGTTCAACTTGCCATCGACCAGGGCCCCCAGGTCCCTTTCCACAGTGCTGCTTTCCAGCCCCTCATTCCCCAGTCTGTCCATACATCTAGGGTTGCCCCATCCCAGGTGCAGAATCTGGCACTTTCCCTTGTTGAAGTTCATGTGGTTGGTGATTGCACAGCCCTCTGATTTGTCAAGGTTTTTCTGCACGGCCTCCTTGCTTTTGAGGGAGTCAACAGCTCCTCCCAATTTAGTATCATCAAGTTTACCTAATACACCTTCAACTTCTGCATCCAAGTAATTTATGAAGACACTGACAAGCATAGGGATGAAGATGGAGCCCTGGGAACCCCGCTAGTGACCAGTCATCAGACTGATGTGACCCCATTCACTATAACCCTTTGTGCCCAACATGTGAGCCAGTTGCTCACCCATCACAGGATCTGTTTATCCAGTTGTGGGCTGGACATTTTATCCAGAAGGATACTGTGAGACACAGTATTGAAAGATAATAATCCCTATAACCTGAGGTAAGAAGTTATTTTTGGTTTCACTTCATAAATCTCAGGTACAAAAGGTTCCATGACACATTGAAACAGGTCGTTAAATAATGTGCTTACAAATTGAAGCTGGAATGTGAAGGTGAAGACATGGCATTACTACTGCCTGGAATAAGTAACTAATGGAAAGATTAATCACCTTACTATATGCATTGACTCATTTTTCTAAAATCAAGGAATATATCTACATAGGTTAGACCCTGAATAAACCGTCATCCAGAAATGAAAGAGTGTCCAGGGTGCTAAGAGACATAGCACAGTTACCATATATGAGCACTGAAAAATGAAATTTTCTTCCTTTGATAATGTAAAATTCTTAAGTTGAGCATCCAGGACTGGAAGAGCATTTGTTGGGGAAAAGCATGTGGTTTCTCACACAGGGCTGCACAGTTGCCTATTATGACCATCAGACCACTGACTAAATGTGAATGTAAAATCTGAAAAGTGCTTACAAGGCTGCAGTTGAATAGCCAATTTGGGACTTGAAATTTGGGGTCTAAATTGTTTTTTACCGGGGCACTGTATTCTCCTGTCACTGGAAATGAATAACCGACATTGACTTTTGAAAAACTGCTTGTCTCTACTGTGGGAAAACAAGGCCTTTGGGTATACATTGCTTACCAAAATCACAGACGTGCTCTGTTCTTTGTTTTATCAAGACTGCTATCTCCTTCTTCAACCATCTACACATTCTGATTTTTTTTTTATTAATGCTGGATATTCATAGATAGAAATTGTTTTGCAAAGTGATGAATTTTGTAAGCAAAATTCTCTTTCACTGTCCAACTTTATAAGATAACAAGCCTATAAGGATCTCCAGACAGAAGGAGAAGCCATTGATTTTTGTGCGTGGTTATTACTATATATACTTAAGCATACACAAATACCATTCACATTGCCTTTTTCACTTTATTTCTTGTTCACTTTATTGTCTTCTAAATCAATAAAGTACAATGGTGGGAAAAATTGATTTAAAAATTTAAGATAAACATAACACTAATCTAAGAGACAGAAAGACAAAAAGGTATTTAGGTGGATGCCAAGGAGGACAATAAAGAAGGTGGGTATTTTCAATGTCCAAATATATGAGACAAATTTTTCATTAAGAAAGAAAAAAATAATCGCACAAAGACTGTAAGAGTGTAAGAAGCAAAAGTTAAGTGATAATTGAGGCATTCTGTTACAGACAGTTTGTGAAGACTCCTACTCTTAACGTATGCTGAACTAAGGATCAAATTACAGGATCTTTGGCAATAGGAATAAAAGACCCTCAGATTCCACACAGATGGATTATATGAGCAAAGTAGCTAAATTAATGAACTGAGGAAAAGCAAGTTGATTAATCTGTAGCTGCTATGACTGTGGTGAGGATTTGATAACAAGCCAAGAAAAGCAACCATAATAGGGAGCTACTATTGGGCTTTCTAGCTGAGAAATGATGTTGAGGTGTAATTTTAATTAGGATTGTGAGTGAAAGACAGCAGAAAGTAGCTTTGACGTTTAAGAACTGATGAGTATGAAACATTTTCCATATTGCTCATTAAAGTTTATCTATTTTAATTTTGTGGTAGAAATTTTTTTTTGCATACTGTGAACACCTTTTCGTATATTCATTAGATTAGTATTTTAAACCTTCTTACTCAAGGAAAGAACAATGTCTGAAAAACAACTGAGCAGGAAGAACTCTTTTTTTAGTGACCAGAGAAATTGAGCTTATCCAAGTTTAAAGTCAGAAAGACTACTCCTAGAGATGCTTTAATTATATAAATAATTAGGTATAATTTTACTTAAAGCTTAGAAACCTAAAAGATTTTTTAAAAAGTGTAGATTTCTTAAGGATTGGTATGTGAGTGCCAGGCCCTTCATCTACCCCTTGGTCATATTAAATTATTGCTTCTGTGAAATACGTGTATAGTGCAGTCATGTGTGCAGTGCATAGTATCATCCCATGTATTAACCGCGTAGATTTGGTTACATTATTTTAACTTCTTTGACCTAAGTATCCCTGATAAAAATCTTTTCAACAGCTTGCTCACCTTTAGCTGCTGGGAGATTCTGCAAAGCCTTGTCACTGCTGTCTTTGACTTACGCTGAGGAAAGCTGCACCAACATTGACATCAAGTAGCTGGGAAATATCTGCATGTGCATTACATTTACTTCTTCAGGTTCAGCTCAGCTAATGAACTGTCTGCTTCCACGTAAATCAAGTCAACTAAAAACAGTTAATGCTTTCATCAGGTGAACAGTGCTCAGGAGTTTCTTTGAAGGCAGGGCCACGTTCACTACAGTGGCTGAATGTTGCCCATGTAAACACCTCATCTCAAAGATGTTGTTCTGTTTTTCAGACAGGCATACAGTTGTTAAGGGGAAGTGTGCCAGTGTGCCAGGTACCAGAAGCCAGACAAATTTACTTTGAATTTGTGGAAGGGAGGGAAAAAAGAAAACACCCAACAAAAATCCCATGAGTGGTTTTCAAGACTTTAACAAAATAGAAAGCATGAAAAGCTGAGATTACATCTGGGATTTGTCACCATGTTTTGATAAACCTTTGGGTTTAGCCAACTCTCTGTCCTGCACTGAGGACTCAGTGAAATTAAACCACCCATACTCTCAACAGAGTTTGTCAGATCAACTTTACACTTGAGTGTTTTTGAGAATTTGTTACTTGCATAGAGAATTGAGGAGTTCAGAGAAAGGTGAGTGTCTTATGACAGGAATAGCTGAGTGCAAAAAAAAAGTAGCCAATGTGGTGATACAGCCAGTTAAACTGTAGTTTTGGTGACAAGTGTAAATTTACCTACAGTCTTATTAGTAATGCACATGCCACTATGTGCTATTTTTCTTTAGTAAGTAAAAA
>VZRS01013261.1:107164-205397 GCA_013398055.1 Ifrita kowaldi | reverse complement strand
AAAAAAAAAAAAAAAATTATGAATAAATCAGAAAGATGCCAATCAACCATGCATTCGTAAAGAAGTGAAAAATAGTGTATGTAAACATTAGCTCTTTGTAACTCCAGATACTGTAATATCAGCTGCCTGGTGTGCTTCTGGCAAGCCAAGGGCAAGTGACAGAGTACAATGAAATGTAAATTAACCTGTAAGGGGTTCCTAAGGACAGAGGATACATTTTATTTAAAGAAAGTAATATTGTACCTCATGCCAAGCTGAAGTAATTTCCTTCCGCTTTCTATACTTCCTAGGTTTCCAGAGTTATATTTTTTAATGGCATTTGCCAGAGCTCACCTGAAGAAAGCGTTACTCAAAGTCTAAAGGAAATATTTTTGTTCAGAATCCAGACCCATAAAGAATAACTACTGTACGCTAAAAGAAAAAAATCCCTGTAATTTTACTACTAATTATGCATATAAGTCGAATAAATAGCCTACTATTGCTGTGTTGAATAGAAAATTCACACATTGCTGCTTAGAGCAATGAACTGGGGCTGCTTTCTCTATCACTAACCTAAGAGATTTCTTAGCATGTAGTTTGTCTTTTCTTGGAAGGCAAGGTAGATTGTGTGGAACAAAATATACACATGATCCCAGTGACTGGGAGAGCTATTAGTTTAAGTATCCACTTCAGTCAGTTATTCAAGAACTTGGCTATTTCTTGTTGGGTATAAAGGAGCTTCAGTTTAATTGAATTTACTTAGAATGTATAGTTCACTAGTTCCAGAAGGATTGTGTTGGCAACACTGATATTAATAAATTATTTCAGGGCCAAAAGGCTGAAAATTTAACCATCAGGAGCTGGACTCATAAGAACATGTATGAGTGTGAATTTACCAGTAAGGTACCTTTTTTAGTCACGAAACTGTCAAGCAGCAGCTGCTTAGAATTACAGGAGCATAAGTTTCCCCAACAGTTACATTTCTACCAATACAGCATTTCCAGTGGCTACATCTGCTGCAGAGCCCTGTAGGTTCTGGCAGTGCTGGAATACATTCTGGTTACATGGGTCAGGGACTTCAGTCCCTTTGCAGAGGGACTGGTTATCTCGCAGCGACCCGTCCCAGCACAATGGCTTCCCCCATGCCGCCTGGAGGCACCCGTTTCTTCCACAGCTCCATGCAGGGATTCAGCTCTGGGATATGAATTCTGCCAAGTAGTAAGACAAATGTGAGTGACTCGAGTACTTCATTTCATTTGTGGTGACCTTTTTGCAATGCAGTCCAATGAAAACTGAGGAACTCGAGAAATAAGGCCGAGACTATGAACTCATCCATCCCTCTCCATGAATGGAGTCTGATATTCTTGGGCATGTGCGAGGATAAGACAACCTCTGTACAACAATAACCACAGAATTGCTTTTTCCTAATACTAGTCATTTACTTATTGATTAACTAATCAAGGAAAGAACCACAACCTCCGTCTTTCCTTCTCTTTCAACTTAGATTTGCTAGCCAAAAAATTCCTCAACTATGTCCTGGTTTCCTGATTCATATTTACAGAGAAGTACATGTGCTCCCATCTATCGTTTCTTTTCTAAGTATGTGGTATTATCCAAGAATATTTTACAGCAAATTAGAAATCCAAATTAGTCACTGATTTCAATAGGGACCCATATCTGCCTGTTTTATGTGTAAGAACATTTTGTACATTTAATTAGTTTCATTAATTCTTATGTTGTGGGTTCCTCCTGTTCATTATGATGAGGACTGAGCAGGTGGATTGCCTGCTGCCTTTGGCTGGGGCTGTGAGGAGCGTGTGTCAGTGGTGCTGTGGTCATAGGCAAATCAAATCACTCTGAACCAGTTAATGCTGCTTGTGCCTGACCTCCCAAATATTTTGAGTGCTCTGTAGTAGTATATATGATCTGAATATATCCCACAGGAAATGTTTGAATTAGTGTTTTTGTTATGACATTATATAAGTACTGAGTCTCGTGGTTCCATTTTGGAAAACGTATTGCCTTCCAATCATTGAAGATAAATTGCTGAATCACAGCATATACTGAGTTGAAAGAACCCATAAGGACCATTGAGTCCCACTCCTGGCCCTGCACAGGACAGCCCAAGAGTCATACCGTGTGCCTGATCATTGTCCCAACACTTCTTGAACTCTGTCAGGCTGGTGATGTGCCCGCTTCCCGGGGGAGCCTGTTGCAATGCCCATCCACCCTCTGGATGAAGATCCTTTTCCTGATATCCAACCTAAACCACACTGTCAAAACCTCAGGACATTCTCTCGGGTCCTGTCAATGGTTACCACAGAGAAGTGATCAGTGTCTGTCCCTCCTCTTTCCCTCATAAAGAAGTTGTAGACTGTGATGAGGCCTCCCCTCAATCTCCTCTTCTCCAGGCTGAACAGACCAAGTGACCCCAGGCACTCCTTGCACAGCTTCTCCTCAAGTCCCTTCACTGTCTTTTTGTCCCTTCTTTAGATGTTCTGAATAGTTTAATATCTTTCTTACACTGTTGTGGCCAAAACTGAAGACAGTATTCAAGGTGAGGCCACATGCTTGAGGTATTTGAGGCTGGCATCTCTCAGCTCTGTATCTTTAATTAAGACAGTCTATGACAATGCAGTTTGTCCTGAGTTTCTTAGTGGCTTTTTGTTTTCCTTCAATTCAGCTCATTTGCGTACAGGTGATTTGCATGAGTATTAAAATTTAGATCAGCAGAACAGAAATTATGCTTTTATTGTAGAATCCTCCTAGCAATTTACACTAATTTCTCTTCTGCATGCAAAAATGTACACAATTTTCAAAAAGGATAGCCTAATCACCAGACGAACTTTACAAGGTATGTTTCATGTTGAAATAGAGAAATGCATTCATTTGTTTAATTAGATGATAATTTCTGTAAATAAATCCTGTATCCTTGTTTTGAGACAAGTAAGCAAACCATTGCTGTCACCATGAGTCTCTGTTGGTAAATATTCGTTTATCAATAAAAAAGATTTACTTTGGACATTTTGCCAACCATGACAGTTTATTTGAAAAAACAAGCATCATTTTATCTTACAAATTCTAATAAGGTAGATACAGAAAGTATCAAAACCACAGATGAATGATGCAAAATAATTTGAAATATGTATTAAAAATTATGATTTTGTTAAATGATTTTTTTCAAATAGTGAGGGATTTTACCTATACACGGTCCTGAAGCTCCCCACCAGAAGGGGATGCTGTCTGTTCAATTTCTTTCTAGCAGAGAATGACTGGATTTTAGTGCTGGACTGATTATAAGAGAGGCCATAGCAATGCTCCTAGATACTTCAAAACACCAGCTAAACATGGAGCCCAGTTTACATGCTTGGAAATGCAGTCTTGCTAAAAGGATGTACCTGTTTCCAGCTAATATGTGATCCCGCCATTTGCATCACTGGTACATCTCTGCTTACTTTTGGGTTATTTCATGTATCATACGTTAGTGGTAACATGTATTTTGGACTTTTGAATCAGACAACTGATGTTGATGGGCTGCACATAGTTTAAACTGCTGAGGTAACTGCTGTTTTATATAAACTTTGTTTTATAAAACTTAATATATGCACATCTGTTATGCTTCAGTAATTCTGCTACAGCTAATAAAACGGATGCTTTTAGAAAATTAAGTGTTAGAAATTATAAAGATTATATAAAGTTATAAATTATATTGATTGCATAAATCACTAATAAGAGAATCCTGTAAAATCTTCTTGCTCTCGTGAGATAGTCTCACTGAAATCAGGGGAATGTGAAGCACAGAAATGCCATCTATGAATAGTCCCTTATCAGCCTTGCAATAAATTTGTAACTATTGGATTTCACAGGATCTCTGTGTTCTGGGTTTGTGATTTATGTAGTAGATTTCCTAGGTTTTTTAGGTTGCCGTATGAATTCTTAGGTTTTTAGACTGCAAAGGGTCACTGCATGATGTTTCTTAGGGGAGTGTAGAGCCTCTACCTTGAACAGCACAGTGTAGTTAACACAGCATGGAGACAATAGAAGTTTTCAATGACACATTAGCTAAGTCAAGTTCCCCTGTCACTTCAGATAACAATAATGTGTAAAGGATAATATCTGCTGGATAATATCTGCTGGAACTGGTTTGCATCCCTGTTTCAGGGGAGATCAGAGACTGGTGGTCAAAGACAGGCCAAATCTGAAGGTCTTGTACGGTCTAAAGGTATTTGACTTCAATATTTGAGGAGGTGGGATCTGCAGGCAGAAAAGATCTCTTTTAAACTTGCCCATTGTTGATGTTGCTCAGATAGAAGGACAGGAAAAGAATTAAATGTTTCAGTGAACCACCTTTTAGTTTCTGCACAATTCCCTTGCGAAATCTCCTCCAGCATTTGCCTCTGCTACAATGGCATTGGTTTAGCTTGCAGGAACCCTCATAAAAGAGACTTTTATAATGCATAGAAGACATTGAGATTATAATTAAAATCTATTGACTTTGAAAATTTGTTACTTTAAATCTATACAACAACCTTATTCTGCTGTCACTGAAACTATCCTTCCTAGAGGATAGTTTCCATTCCAGTGGCCACATTCCCATTAATTTTAGAGCTTTGGAATAAGACTTCTAATCCTTATCCTGTTTGCTTTGATACCGAAGTCTTCCTTTATATGGTAGTTATTTCATTTCTATATTTCTTTTAACTACTTCAAGGCAATACTGGAAAAAAAAGAGACATGGAGCACCTCTATAGGTCCAGTGTCCATTCCCATATTACGAACAGGCTTAAGTTATTACAAAATGGAGATGCAGCATGTTTTCTTATTATCCTCATTCTACACATTCAGGTTACTGGTAATGGATTATTTTGCAGGGTAAAACACACTTAATGCTCAGATTAATCAAAATTATTAAGTTTATTATAAATCAGAAACATTGACTGTGAGCAGTGACAATTTTAGTCTTCCATTTCACTTGGATTTTGCTGATAAAAAAAAGCACTAAGTAATTGTGAGGTAATTATATTAAAAACATAATAGGAAAAAAATTTGTTTCTCCACATTGTTCATGCAGCTCAAAAGTAAGATACAAAGTTGCTTCTTGCCTTGAAAAAGGTTGGGGAAAAAACATGTCTGACTACCTGTGTATTAATATGAAAGTATTGTGCATGTGCTCAAAAATGACCATAAATTCTTAAATTATTGCAGGAACTGCAAAGAAGTTTGGACAAATGATAAACAACTTAGGAAGTGATTTATTCTGGAGACTTTGGTTAAAAGGGAATTTCATTAAAGTGGGAGAATGGGGGTTTACTAAATACACAAGCTGTATACACAAATACATCCCCAAATGTCTGACATTGAAGAGGAAGTGATGAAATACAGAAAATGGATGGTTTTTACCCTCCCTTTCCATTCCAGCAATTTTGCACTCTAAGAGGCATATTTGCACATCTGGTTGGAGGGGAGAGTTGAGGCTGAAAGGACACCTCTCTAACCATGACTGAGGAAGAAAAACAAGAATACATTTAGAAAACATACTGAATAGATTAGGCTTATGTTTTCATTGCATTTCATTTGTTTTTACAGACAGAGAACAAAAAGCTTCTTTTGCAGGGGAAATTCAGCGCCAGGATTTAAAGTCTGTAAGTATAGAAATATCAAGAAATGGTGGCATAGAGTATTTTGGTGAATTTACTTATTCACTGTGGTCTTCCTTATCACAATGGCTGTTTTTCAAGATATCAGACACTGTCCCTGTTACATTTGACACCGTATGCAAGCATAAAGAACGCTATAGTAGCACTGTGACTCCATCAACTTAATCCATTGTCTTTAATATACTGCCCCCCAAATAGTGTTTTGGAATGTCTTTGTGCTGAAGCATAAAACAATAATTCGATTCCTTTTTATTTACTCTTTCTGTCAAGCAATAACATTTAAGTAATCTATGGTCAAAATATGAATAGAATTAACAACTTTGTTTTGCACAAAACCATAGAACAAGGGAGTGGGGAATAGAGAGCAGCAAAAATGGGCAGAATGCTATTTAAATGTGATTATTAGGATCTCAAGAGAAGCCAAGCACCATTGTAAACAGTGAAGGGATGTTTTATACTCTGAGTATATTCTTATGCTCCACCTCACTTCTTTCCTTCATGATTCCTTGCAGGTGGACTCATTGCAACTTACATGTTTACTGTAAACTGTTTGGGATATGGAATTTATCTTCCTGTGTGCTCCCTCAGTTAAAATACTTAGCAAAAAGAAGTAGGTTTTGCATACAGAAAAAGGCATATACCCGTATAGAAAGTGCCAAACAGCGAAGCTATCCCTATTGAAATTCTGGGCAGGTTCTGTTTCAAATCTGGATTAAAACTCCATGGTTCATGGCTTGATATGAAAGTCAGATGGTGGTGGCCAGCAGGAGAAAATACAGTGAAATGGTAATGGGAGAATGCTCCTAGGAAAACCAGTAAAGCAGTCCTGCTGCTGCATCTTCCCACCCTGTTATTGGAAGGAGTAGGTAATGTAGATGTGGCCTTCCCTATTGCCACAGGAGCTGAAGGCACATTATCCATCATCCTCAGGTCTGTCATGATATTTCAGGTTTGCTGTTTTGGCTTAAGAATACCAAGTGATGGTGTTTGGTTTTGGAAAAGTCAGCTTAGTTTTCAATGAATGTCAGACATTCTTGCTTACCTCTTGGAAGCTAAATCTTACCCAGGATCATGTGGTGTCCTGTGAGTTAAAGGTTTTGAAAGAACCACATAGTAGTCAGGGTGGTGCTAAAACTGCAGCCTGAATGTAGTCTTTGGTTTTCATTTGTGTCCCTGAACTATGAGGACATTGCTTTCTCTAAATGTCAAAAGAGAAAAAACCCAAGTTCATTGCTGCAGTTTTACTGTTAGCTTCAGATGTTGCATCCAAGGCATTGTGAGGTCCTGCACCATTGAATGCATTGGAATTATTTTAAGAACTGTAAATGGACTTCTAACCATTGTAGGCAGGCATCTATTTGGGGACAAAATATTTAGCATTATGGTATTTCAACTGTTTAGCAGCCCATTAAGCTGCATGGTAATTATCACTTATCTCCTAATGGACACAGATATCCTTATTATTATTATTATTATTGGAAGCATCTGTTATGTTTAATAACTGGCAGACTCAGAAGATGCCTCAGATGAAATAATGGTAGATATGTGACTGTAAGACCACCCTTATATCATACCTCTTTGAAATCTGGAGTAATAGTGAGGTTTTTTCCAAACTGTTTATTGTTATGATTTAAATAACTTGTAGATGCACTTTAATATTAATAATTTTTATGTTTTCAGTGAACAGTTTGCAATTCTCATAAAGCAAATAATGAAATATGATTTTGGAATAATAATTGACTTTAGCTTGGTTTCTAGTAGTCCATTATTTATGTTTGATATTCAAAACTCAGACTGTTTGGATTGCACATTCATGAAGTTAGGCCTATTTTAGTTTCCACTCACAGATGCAAACAAAATCATCCTGATATGATCTCTTAACCTCCTGACTCCTGAAAAAAAATGGAGTAAGCAGCCCCTTAGAGACATTCCGCCTCCAGAAAAATAAGACTTACAGAATCCTTTTAAATTTTTTTTTCCACAGAAATTGTGTATTTCATATGTCTTGACTGGTAACTTCTGACCTGTACCAGAATTAGTTCAGATACCTTTCATTTCTCTTTAAAAAGCATATGAGCTTGTTACTGAAAAGGTTTATGTAGTTTGTAAATTTCTTCTATGACAAAATCTGTGAAATGATCAGTCAACCACTGTATATTGCCAAAAGTCTCACAATCCAGCACTCAACACTTCATACATACAGAATTCTTCTGTGCTCCGTAGGTGACAGTGCCTGAGGAGGTATTTTAAGGGAAACAGAAGGCTCCCTTCCTCATTGCTAACGTCTTTGGCTGCAGACACCGCAAGGTAAGATGCCTTAAAATGGTGTGAGACACAGTGTGGCAGTTGTGTATTTTTATGTAAGACTGTTTATTTTTAAAACCTGAAGGAAAGGAGATATAGGTTTCCTGTATTCCATAAATACAGCTAGGTCCCTGGTTAGTATAACCTTGTGGTTGTCCAAGAGGAAATTCCATGTAACTTTATGTGATTATTAGACTCTGTCTCTCAGCTTGTTTTCATCATCTCCTGAAAGACTGTTAGGAGAAAAGTGAAAGGTTAAAGAGAAGTTAGGGCTCGGTCTCAGTGTGTAGTGGGTGCATATCCCCCCACCTTCCTCCAGAGAAGTTAATGGAAAATAAAGTTCAGCTTTTCACAGCAGCTGCTTTGCACCTATGAAGGTCAGTTGTGTCTGTATCAACAACAGTTCATTCCTCTCCCTGCAGTCTTCATGAAATGGTAAAAAGAAGTTAAGAGAGGTCTAATGGAGATACATGAGGATATAGGTGAAAGACTTCCATTGAACACTATGTTGCTAAGGGAAATTTTGGGCAATTCAGCATCAAGCACTCTTTCCTCTAAATAAATGTAAGCCAATATTCCAGCAGACCACATCAGGAAAAGAATCTACAAGCAGGTTTGCATTTATACAGAGGTAACAGTGACTATCTTTATCAGTGGGAACAAATAAAGATCTGGTGGTTAGTTTTTGAAAATAAATTATTATTAACCTCAATACATTGCCTAAAAACTAATCTAGAAAAACTAATTTTGTGTTCATAAACTTCCCCTCCAGGTTTATTTGAAAAAGACACAATATTCTTCATACCTCGTTCTTCCCATGGTTTGGGGCTGCAGCTTTTAGCTTGCTAGTTTTATTTTGGAGCAGCTGTCAAGTCACTACCTGTAGATTATATCTAGAGATAGTGAAAAATTTTCATCCCACTGAAGTCAAGGGAAGTCCTGCCATAAAGTTGGTCCAGATTTTAAGTGTTATGACCATCTTAACATTAGTGCATAGCAAATTAAAATCATCAGCTCTATGTGGTGCATTTGCTCTATTTCCATAGAACAATTTGGATGAATATGCAATAAAATTTTGTGGGTATTCTACATTCAAGTAATTGACACTGAATCTGTTGTATCTATCAGATATTTCAATGTGTACCTATAACAAATTTTTTGGTAGTGTTTTTAGCATGCTGTTTTTTCCAAAATAATAAGTAAATTTCATTTTTCCTTCCAGTGTAACATGCAAATTACAGTTTAGCCATAGATTATATCATGCAGTAGTAGCTCAGATTTTTCAAAGACCAGAAAACATAGTATAGGACAATTGAACTCATTAGGATGAAAGTAACTCTCCATTTTACAAGTGAATAATTGGGCATATTCAAAATAATAATATATCACAGAGCCCCAAAACCCCTAAACAATTAATTATACTAGGGTAATGTTATCCCAGATGTTTTAAGAAACAAGAGCATTAATTCAGGGAAGATCTGAAGTCCTCTCAGGAGTTTGACTCCTATATGCTGTTTAAACACAGAAAACGTCTCTTACTTCTCTGTTAGATTTTGCAACATTAGCCAAATAATTTACAAATCAAACAAAAAGTAAGATTTTAACACAGGAAGAAAAACATTGCCTCTGTTTGCAAGGCGAAAGTAGTATTTACTGAAAATACATTTAAATTACATACTAAAAGAGCTTGTAGCTGGAATTTCACTTCAAAACTTATCTGCACAGAGCACATTATACTTAGGCAAGTGACTTGAAATAAATATACTATGGTTACCATTAAACGTTCCCATTTGCCAACAGTTACCACATGAAACATCTGAGATCACAACTGTTTCCCCTGCAATTAGAATGGGACATGTATTTGTGATAATTTTGTGGTAGCCAATGAGAACATTCTTCGTTTATGATTTCCACAGTACTTGGACGCACTTGTTGGAAGAAACAAAACAAAACCAGGAACAATGCTCGAAATTTGATTGGAATAAAAAATCATCCCAAAAATCTAACCTGCACTTTTAGCAGAGGACTAACAAAAATACAGAAGTGAGGACATTTTTTGTCTTTAGTTATTCACCTCAGCTGCTATTTTTCAAAATAGAAATGGATATATCCCAGCAACTCAAAACTAGAAAACAAATTTTGATAAGTGTTGGTGGAAAAATCACACACTCTGTAATCCCAAGAGATACTTCCAGGAGTCATACACATTGTAATAAATCCCCTCATCTATAAAAGTGTGTCAAGTAGGTCCAAAAAAGGAATACTCAATACCTGATGAGTGTGCTACCCCTACTTCACCAACAGGGAGTTACTGTCCCATTGCACTTAACCACAAGTTTTAGGTGCTTTTAGCAAAGATTTGTGTCCTTAGTGTCTGCATTTATCATGAGAAGCAGCTCTTTTCTCTGAATTAATTTCTTTGACTCAAAATATTGCTTTAGGCAATGAGCTGCTCTTTCCAGGTTACACTTTCATAAGGAAATGAAAAACAGCTCATGTTGTAATGAAAAGAGGTTTCTGATGTTTTCATCTTCTGGTGTCCCAGAAATAGGTACAGATGAAAAAAACAGGAAAAAAATGTTTAGTCCAAGGGATGTGTAAAGCTTCGTTCAATCTCAACCGATTCAACAGTTCCTCATTCTTCTTATCTCATGTGATTTCAAGTGGTTTCAGATTATTCTGAATTTTGTTTCCCATCAGTACCAACTTAACAGATACACTATACCAAATTTTCAGTACAAGTCATACCAATTAAAAGAAATTGTTTTAATGCACAATTTCACTCTGAATTGTACCTGAATATCAAGTAAAAATGTGTAAAGAAAAATATATATAATTACATGACAAAAAATTACCACATAGTGTGGTAACGTTCATATGGGCAAAATGTACTGAACCTTCATAAAAAGAAAAGAAATGTTTAGATACAGATTCCACCTGGGTCTAAAGTACTTGATCGCCACTGAATTCTGTATTACAGTACTGAATCTACTACACAGATCCTGTATACTCAGTTGGATACTGTGCTTCTGTTGAGGGAGTGACACAAATTTATAAAGTGACACTTGTCACACTAGATTATCCTGTTATTACCAAGGGATGTACTCTGAAGAGCCCAAGGCATAACAAGGTGGGGAGCTGAAGCTGTACCAAGTATGTACATACACCCTCCCAGCACTGTGCTCTGCTTGGGAGTGCTGTCTTGTACTGAACTGTTCCGTCAGACGTTTTTAGATCTCACCCAAAGGATTTTAAAAATATGTGCCACTCCAGGAAATCTTTATGGCTGAAATAACTTTGAAAGAAGTCTGACAATTTTACTAGCTAATGTTGTGAAGTGTTAGCTCTTGCTAAAGTTCAGTCACTTGGTAGGTGTATAAGAACAGATGAACAAAGTACACAGAAGAAAGATTAATACCCAGCTATGATTTTCTGTGATTGTCATCTCCTGAGGATGTGCACTAGAGTCTCTTTCTTGAGGTGGTTGCAGTTTATTATAGAAAAATTAAATGAAAATTGCCTGGAACCCACAGGGGTTAAGTTTCACGACTGATATTATTTGGCAGACCTTCACTGGATGTAGGCCCTCCAGATAGCTAACCAATAATGAACTATAACTGCTTTAAAACATCAGATTTATTTTCACCAATAGATTTATTATTCTTGCATGGTGTAGTTTTCTATTTATCTTCCAGCAGGATAAAATACATAGGAATGAAATAACCACTCCTGTAACTCTAGTGCCAAGGAATGTAATCTGCACATTCAACAAAGTGGCACCCTGTGTCTCTACAGGTTTGCTGAATTATTTTACAGTGTTCATTGCTTTTACTGGAGATTAGTCAAATGGGTGTCATTAGTTTCATTAGCTTTCAATTAAGCATGGATGTCCCACCCATGTATACTGCTATTCAGAATTTGTATTCCTTTTAGGAAACTCAACACAAAGGGAAAGTCTTTTGTTTTAAAGTCTTGTTTTAACCTTAAAAATTAGCTTTGTAAAAACAACATCAGATGATCTGAATCTATGTTTCAATATCTTGGATACAATGTTTTCTCAGTATAAATGTAAGAATCATCACCCCTGAGGCAAATTGGGAATGGCTAGACTTTCCTTTGGTAATTGTTTGCAGGCCATACTCCAGAGAAGATTCCTTGCCCTCATTACACTTACATTGGAGCAAATATATTTAACTGGGCTTTTGAATACATTGGAAATAGGAGGAAATTAGCCTCTTCGGTACTGTTGCTGGAAGACATCATAACAACATGATTTATGAAGACACATAGCAGACTTTGCATGAATCTCTCTCCATCTGTAAAATCCCCAGCAAGACACCTCCGTTCCGTTTGACATGTCTTCTCAGCCTTTTCTTTGGGAAATTTTAAACCAGGTACAAGAAGGATTTAAAAGAAGATGGCCTCACTGTAATGAACATAAATAAATAAAAATATGTCTGCTCTCTGAATAACCTGTGGAACAGGTGAGATTTACTTTTCTAGTGTAGCAGCTATGAGCGCTGTCAACACAAGAAAGATATGAAAGAATAGCAGGTGTCCCATTTATTTCTCATGCTAATATTGCACTGGATTTAATCCTTTCTATGGGCTTGACTTATAAATTTAACCAAAACAAAATAAAACTCGAAAAACCCTCCTCTGTATGATTTCAGGTGGATAGATAGATTTCTTCTAATAAATATAACTGAAAAATTCATGCTTCCTAGTAAAATGGTGTGAAGATATCAGTAGAATGTAAAAACATATGGAATTTTTTAAAAGTTTGGACAGGCTTGCTAAATAGAAATCTAGTTATGACATCACTGCAGTGATAGAGAACAAGCTAGCAATTTAAAAAAATCAAATAATCTTTAAAAGTATCCTTATTTTCTCTATTATTGAAAATAATTTCAGAGTATTTCTTGAATGTGAAAGGACAAACCTTGGTACTTAGCCCAGGAAAGTGGACTGCAGAGCAAAAAGTACTTCAAGGCCTTAATACTGGTTGTCTGCAGTAAGAGAAGATTCCCTCTCTCTGAGCAGCCCTGTGCATCAGAGATCCATACTATGGAGAGAAACTCACATGTATGCCAGCTGTTTCTCTACAGTCCTTGCTGTAAACAGAAACTAAAGTTCTAAGTTTCCACTGCTGCAGCGCTAAAGCAGAATAATGTGTGTCCTTTTTGGCTGGACATTTCAGATATCTGCTCTCCAGCAAAGTCCTGACTAGAATTGTGTTGGACCGTGATAGTCGTCTGGCATGTTGTGTTCCGTAGTCTTTGCCTTTTGTGGATGCCTAACACAGTTGTTTTGCCAGCTAATCACCTTCCCTAAAGATTCATTTAAGTTTTATAAAGCCTTTATAAAAATGATAGTTTGCAGAGTATTCAGATGTACCTTCCAAAAGTAAAAGCATTGCAATCAAAACTTTGAGTAAATTGTTTTATTAACTTTTTTCCCTTTAAAACTCATTTAAAACTTTACTACGAATGTTTGGTCAGAAAAAATAGCTAACTGTAAAAGTATCTTTTCATTTTCAAGGAAGTCTGGTTTTGAATTAAAATGATAAACATACATCTGGGCATTCACTTAGAAGTAATTTCATGTAACCAGAATGACTGCTGCCTGGAAAGGCAGTCTGAGAAAGACATTTTGTCAAAACTTGTGGTTTATCTCATGAAGAATACATTACCTTCTTGTTTAAATTGAAACACACATTTTGAGTCTTTCTATTCGCATCTTCTACCTGACTTCCTGAATATTTCCTTACACATCTTAAATCAGTACTGTTCACTTGGTGTGAAGCTAAACAGCAGTCCACTGCCTGTGGACTCTGCAATACAACTGGGTATGACCTGAAAAATGTAGTTGGAGCTATGTCCCACCTTTTGCTGTTCAAAGAAAACTTCTAGATTCAGTCATCTTCTCTTTACCTTCCTGCACGTAATCATAAGCCACTGGAAGAGACTTCTGAGTCCTTAGTGGTGAGTCTGTCTCACACAGCTTCTATGGGACACAGTACTTTCTTTTGGGTTCTCTGGGACCTTTCTTGGAGAGCCAGCGATTGTGGTGCTATCTCTTGTTTGTGTTCATGGTCAATGAATGCTGTTTGATCCAGGTTTGCAGATAAAAGTAAAATCTTTTACTACATTAAATGTTATAGCTGCGTAAAGCAAACAGGCTTTCAAGCATATAAAATCCTCTTCAGGCTAGAGAGACACAAGTTTGTCCATATTTTCTAGCTATCTGTTGAAAGATATTATGTCTATCTGCAAATATTGTGTGATCTGGATGCAGAACAATTATAAAGATTTCACAGTCACCTCTCTTGGAATACCTTGTTTTACCATTTACCTTGTTTTACCATTTACCTTAAATGACCAGATGATCTCTAGAGGTCCCTTCCTATCCCAAGCATTCTGTGAATTTGTAGGATTTTGTTATTCTGTAATTGCTTCTAGTTTTCTAATTGCTGCCCATTCGCTATAGTCTATCTAATGACTCTGAATGAAAAGCCAAACCCAGCTTATGGCTTGAAATTCCCCAAAACTTGGTAGTGTCAAGCCCTAATTTTTGACAGGTTTATCTGTAATTTTATGCTCATTTAATTGAATTTTAAGCATTTCGTATCATAACTAGACATGTACTTTGAGACGTAATTAACAGGCAAAGCTAGAAAATGCAAACTATTGTGCTCATTTGTTCTGTTCAGTGGTGTAAACCTTCAGTTAGTGACTAATAAGTTATTACCTTATATAGGACATTTTAAAATACTTGATGTTTACAATATAGTACTTGTATATATTTATATAATAGAGTTTTATTAGGGAGCTCTATGCACCTTATGGCAGGCAGTGTCATAGGTAGACATGGTGGAACTAAAAAGGAATTAAACAGCATGTCCTTGTTTCAAAGGACAATAACAGCTTCAGATTTCAGGAGTATAGACTTCATGCTGAGAAATATTAAGGGTCATCCTAAACAAAACTTTTGCTAAAATGTATGGCTAATCAAGACTTAGCAGCTTGAAGACAATTGCAAGAAGTTGAAATTATTCCTGCAGTTTTTACTTTGCTCAAGTAAAAAGTAAACAACTGTAGTTTTTTGTTTGATTTTTAGCTTAGGATTTCTATTTCTCACTTCCCATCTGCATCCCTTACAGTACGGTGAGGCAAAAAGACCTACAGTAGGTTGCACAGGCCACCATGGCACTCCCGGGTATCCATAGATGTTCTTTGCTCTATATCTTAGTCAAAAAGAGGAAGGATGTGATTTCATTGTAGCTAAACAGGAGCTGTCTATGCTAAAACTCCTTTATTTAATCCAGCCACAAAAGGACTCAGAGGAAGTACGTTCTTTAGAACTCAAAGTGCTTTAACAGTGTGGACTGTAAATGGATACAAACCACTCCCAAGTATGTATTTTCCTTTCTTGTTCTTACTAATTGCATCTTTAAAATTATAGTGGTGGGATTAAGTAAGGTAATTCTTCATTCTTGTGATTCCATGGCCTTTGAGTGGCTGAGATTCTTATAAATAATTGTCATTCAAAAATCACAAAACGTTAGGTTACTGCAAAAGACTTCATTTAAAAAGAGTTTTAAAGCAAGGAGAATAATATCACCTCATAGCAATAACTCATCTTTAAAATGCAAGACATTTCAAGTTATTGAGCACACAAAATTATAATCTTTAACTATTTTAACTAGTCATTCGTTCCTGCCTTCTTTCCTTCCTTTCTCATATTTTGGAAACCAACTAACATTCTTCCTAAAAAAGTTACCTAAAAACTGTTCTTGGCTAGCCATTATGTGTGCCGAGGTTTTGATACTGAGAGCATGTTAATGGCCAAATTATAAGCCCTTGAGAATTAGGATTCAGAAGACAAACATTAACAGACCCTTAACTGCAGTAGCACAAACCAAGATGCTATAAATTACAGGGTGGTAGTGTTAAAAGCACTGGCTTCCTGGTGTCTGGCACCCAAAACCTTTTCATTTGCGTGTATATCAGACTGTGGAGAGATTGCCACTTGCCATTTGGCCAGTATTCAGCTGGCAGAAATATTTGCTTAAAATTCAGGCCAATCGATGGCTCAGGCCTGCAACTAAATATTTTGTTGTTATGCCATGAGAAATATTTACCCTTCTCTGTTTTTTTTCTCTTTCCTTCACTCGTTCACTCTTCTAGCTAGGCTTTCTATGTGTCATAGTACTTGCCAGTTTTTGCAGCTATATGCATTAACATTTCTGGCCCAACATCTTAATGAGCTAATTTCCATCTTTACAAGTGAACATATGGCCAGGATAGCTTCATGGATTTCTCACGAATCATGGGCCATACTTGTGGTATTCCTTCTTTGCATGGGCACATGCTGTGTTTGATACCAGTCAAAGAGAAATTTGAACACAGGTATCTCAGAAACTTTGTAGTTATTTCCTTCATTAAGGTCAAATAGGCAGGAATTTAGATGTCCTCTGTCGACCAATAGCTACAATGTGACACAATTCTCAGCCTATGCCTTGTACAACTCTGACACAGTGCAGGAAGTTTAGCATCTCTGTTCCCACATGCTGCTGCTGACTATGGGAGCCGCAAAGCTTTTATATGCAGTCAGCCGATCCAGGTACAAGGCCTTTAGCATGTTCTTTCCAAGGCCCCTTCCCTCTATGCTTAGCTCTGCCTTAGGTGAACTTTCATATAAGAGAAATGATTGTCTGCATACTGAATTGAAATTTATCACACTTAGTATGGTTGTTTCCTGGTCTGATATAATTTTGTTGCTTATCACTAAGGGACACACTCTTCAAATTCATTGGACTGAACCAGACAAAAAGTATTAAAGGAAATGCTAGAATGAGTCATAAACAACTTCTTCAGCTTTGCTCTTGTACCTGTTTATTCTTTCAATTGTATCTGAAGTGTAAGAAAAGAGTTGTGATATGTATTAACTCTTTCTGGTGAGGAACAACTGCCCAACTCTTGTGATTTCTAGAGTGCTGAAGCCTTTTCCCTCGAGGAACATGTCCTGTCCACTGAGCTGACATTGACAGGTGCCCTTCAGCCTTCTGAGATCTGGATGAAAACATTCCACCAGACAGAGGACTTGTCTAAGGTATGATTCTTCTTCACAAAGGGTTTAGGAGTGATGCCTTAATAGTTTCATCAAATCCCCAGGATCAAAAGTTGAACAAATGATACTGCAATGTGTCAGCAGCTCCTTCCTTGCTCCTGTTTTGTTGTTTCGTTATTATCCTCCAGTTGTGTGTCTGACTCTGAAACCATTTATTGGAAATAACTGAGTATGGCTGCTGCAAAATGAAGTGTCCCTTGGAAACTTCCAAAGAGAAAAAGAGACAATCACCTTTCCACACTGCATATAATCATAGACCTGCACCCATTCGTTTTTGTTTGCAAGTATGCTAGGCAAAATAAACTGGACTAGGGGAGAAAAAACCCCTTTTTTTAAAAAAGAGATTTGTATTTATTGTCTCACTGCAATAATAAGATACTTATTAAATGTACTTATTAAGGTACTTATTCATTGCTTGGGGCCAGACTAACTCTCAGTGTAGACTCACTAGATTAGACTTCACTATGCATCCTAGGCTTTAAATGTGTTTATACAGCTACACCTTTGCTCTTGACCTACACCTTCCATTGTGGAAGGACAAAAATGTTTCCACAGAAATAACACAGGACAAGGTTAGACAAAGCCAATGAATATACTGCAATATTTCTCTGCAGAATTCTATGTTAATTTGAGAGGGGTGTGTAAATACTAATATAGTTAACAAACCTGAACAGTCAAGAATTCTAGTCCTTGAGTCCTCCTATATTTAATTCTAGGGTGCATCTCTGACAAGACATATTACTTGCTCCCAAATGTTGAGAGAGTATTTGTTTGGAGTCTACTGTTTGAATGCATAAAATTTTCCTTTAGCCAAAGTTTTACATATTTATAAACCATTTGTTGACCTGACTGGAACCAGCTTTGATGTCAGATAGCAGTGCTTGAAATAAGGATGCGCTGAAATTGGTTAAAAAGTCAGTTGCTGTAAGGGGAACAGGTTGCACAGGAGAGTAACACTGAAAAATTGAGGAAAGTAACTTCTTAAAATGATTGAACGTCATCTTCTGGAGCACCCTTGGACTCCATCCATATAAACAGCAGTCTGATGAAAAGCCCTGTTCCAGAAGTAGCCTCCACCTTTAATTTAAGGGCTGGTATAGGCCACAGAGAATTAAGTTTGATAAGTGGTTGCACTCTACACAGTCCAGTGGGAAGATGTAAAAGTAGTAGGTCAGATCTAATTCCTCACTCTGACATATGACAGATTGCTTGTTATTGTTTTGTTTTGGTTTTATATGCTTGTTTAGGTCTGTTTTGTTTTCAAAATTACTGAGGTGCAGAACTAATGCCCTTGTCTTTCATTATTAAAAACTTAAAGCTAAGACTTTCTATGAGAATAATGTGGGAACATATACCACAGCTCTATATGTAGGGAATGTCAGCTATTGTTCTATTCATTATTTGAAGTATGTGGCATTCTTGGCATGTGGACATACAATGTGGTAAACTGGCAGGAGGAACGGTAACATTTAATAATGAGCCTTGTATCTGATATATTCATATGTATATTCACAGGGCAAGTAACCAGTGTTACTTGGTGAAGTAAAGCAAACAAATTTAGACTGCTTATAAGGAAAACATCACTTAATTGCAGCAATATATTAGACTGTGGGACAGCTTCCCAAGGGGAAAACAGGAAACATATTGTCTGAATAATTTAAAAAGAACTTCCATAAAGCTCTGGAAAATATAATGTCAAAATAAGAACATTTTCACAGAAGATGGAGCATATAACACATCCTTCTTTTCTTGATTATCTTTTTGTAAATTTGAGCCGGATCATAAACCTGAAAGTTAATATTCTCAGTCACTAAGACCTGTAAATTTTATCTCAGTGTGATTCCAGTTTAGAACTGGACTCTGAAATTAGAAAGCTGTAAGGCAGGATTTTTTAACAGGAAAGCCCAAAGTCAAGGTTATTTCTTAATTTGAAAAAATGGAACAGGTTCTTCTATGGTTTAGGTATATTTCGCAAACTTCTAAGAACCTGAACTGAGTCAAAAGTGGTTTGGTGGTAAAGCTGGAATTTTTTGAATTTAGGTGAAATTTTGGCATACTCAAATTAAACCTGATTTGACAGTACAGTTTGATTTTGCTAAATGTCAGCCCAAGGGGGTGAAAATATATATGGTCCAAAACTAGAATACACACAAAAAGTGTTGAAAAGAAAGCATATTGAATTTGTTCAGATGTATCCAATACTTGTATATAAACAGTACTGTGGTTCCTTTTTACCAGTAATTACAAATACAGTGATAAGAAAAAATTTAGAAAGCTGAAACAATGCAAAACTCAAGCAGAGTTCATAAAAAATCCCTGACATACTTTGGCTCTCTAGGGATTTTTCATTCATCTGCACTTTTTTTTTTTAAGTACTGATGGTAGCATCTGCAATAAAGCATAGGTTTATTTAAAGTTACAAAATACTTTGTGTTTCCTTTTCTTCTTCCTTTTCATCAAGGTATATAAAATTACAGTAAGCCCATTCAATGAATACACTTTGCTATAAAGATGGAGCATTTTGCTATGAACAAGAAAACCATTTTAGTGTAATGACATAGACATATGAAAGCAGTGACAGTATCTAGGGAAAAAAAAGAAAAAAGTTGTAATAAGAATTCTATTGTGGTCCTCATTTTAAATTTACTTGGAAATATTGAGCACCATCTCAAAATAGAAGTGTTAACATGCATTTCATGTTGTTTAAATTCCTGACTAACAGAGAGGGTAAAATGTCAGGAAATCTCGAGTTATAACACTGACTCCTTTCTGATCCATTCTATTTCTGCCACTCACAATTGAATCACATAGGAGTAACATCTATTAAAAATAAAGATGAGTGAAACAAATTGCAAAAATAACTTCAGCTCTGAACAGAAGGCAGGGAGATACACAACTATGGAGAAAACACTTAAAAAGCTAAACAGAACACTACTGGTATACGATTGAAAACAAATGCTTTCAGCAACTTGTCCTGGGCAGAATATTCTGCACAGATTTCTTTAATTTCCCCTTTCCTATTGGGCTTCTTTTTGCTGTCCAACATCTTACTCTTACCTAATAATAAGAAAACAAATAGCAGCCCTTAAGAAAATATGATCACATGCACCCTCGTGGCTGTATATGAATTTCAAAAACCAAACTCAGTCTTTCTCATGCATGCAAATAAATAATGGATTTCCCGACATCAGTTAGCCTAGGAAACTGTGGTCAGCCCTGCCTCTTTTACTGCAGGCAGAGTAGAGTCCGAGTTATGCCAGCTGGTCTCTCTGTAAAAGTAACAGTTACTGAAGTAGAAATTAGCTGGACTTTCAGTCTATGATCCTAATACTAATAATATGAAGAATACTACTACTACTACTACTAATTTTAAAAGTCACTGCTCCTGATATGGAAGAGAATAATAAAAGACTGAGACCAGTACGTAACTTTTCTAGTTAAGTATTACAAATTGTCTGTTGAAGTGTGTGGCCAGCACCAGTGGTGCACAAGTCTCCTTTGGTTTTGTGTTGCGAAGTTTCTGTTATGGGATTGCAGGAGACCAAGAAAATGTGCATTAAACAGCATGGCAGTAAAGTTGTACTTCCAACAGCACGAGAATAATTTTTGTTGCATGTGGTTTGTCATCTCCCTTTCAGATCTCAGCAGGAATATATAAAGAAAAGCATTGTTAATGTTAATTGTATTATTTCAGTTTCAATCAGGATCAGGTCTAATGGGAGCCTAAGATGTCCCAGAAACCAAAAATGTCTGAACCATGGAGAAAAATAATCAGTGTTCAGAATATAAGTAAGTGCTGTTGGGGAAGTTTTCAGAGACTGTTTATCAAAACTTTAAGCACATACATGCTCAGTTGTGATGTCTACTGAACATGTTCTGATAACATATTTATAAAAATTGGCACTATGATTGTTCAAAAGTATGACAGTCCCTCTTTTTAGAGAACTAATAATGTTTTAATTACTTTATGGATTTATATAGAAAAAAGATCCTCTGTGACAAACAATTTACAGTTCCAACAGGAACCAACACAATTCAGTTTATTTTATACCCACCTAGATTGACCATTCTGAGATGTCTCTCAAAATGCAAAGCATTTTTCTTTAGTAATGGGGTGTAAGCACCTGGCTAACTCTAAACCTCACAGTTAGTCATGTCTTTAAGTATTCTGCTGAATACTAGCACTTGAATGCTTTACTGAAGTAGACCTTCAGATTCAACGGTATCTGAATTATTTGCATTGATATCTCCTGCATAAATAAAAGTTAAAGAATCTGATTTTGAAGAAAATGATGACTTAGACACTGGATTTTGAAATTAAGATTAAAGTACTTTGACAGCTTTGTGGAGTTCTCTGAAATTTAGATTTCAAAGCAAGATATTTGCACTTTAAAATATGCTTTATTTAGATATTTAAAATAAATCCCACAAGAGCTTAGTCTGCATTTAGAAATTCTGTTTGAAATACATACATATTTATATGTATGATTGCCATTTGAAAGAAGAACAGGTATTAGGAATAATATTCTCTTACTGCCAAAAGCTAAGTCTGTTAGAGCCATCATTTGGTCCACCAGAAATGCCCTGCTGCAAACAGGGCTACTTTGTGTCTGTGAAATAGGAAGTGGCCGTACTGAAAAAATCAGCAACTACTCAACAGCCTCTTCTCTGTATACTGCTGCCTAAACAAGGAAAATACCCACCAACATTTACAACGAAGAGCCTTTGGAGGAATGTGATAGAAGACTAGTCCAAAGCCAGCAAAAAAAGGGACATAGGAAAGACAATTTCTAATATGTTATTTATAAATGATCAGGTAGAGTGACACATGAAATAATTACTTTACAAATTCAAGTTTCTTACATAAACTTTGATCAGTTAAATATTAATGAAAATAGCAAGCAGATTAATTATTTGTTCAATGAGTAGACAATATATGGAGAATGACAACTATGCATATGTTGCAGCCACATGGTCCCCCAGACAGGTCCAGTTCCTGTTCTGCCTAACTGCAGAATGAAGAGAATATTTTACACTCAAGCAGAAAGACCAAGAAGAATAAGTAGTCATTGAGTATGGTAGTCAGCATTGTGGAACCATCTCTGAAATTTCTTTTAGGATATGTCATTATGATTATTCTGTGAAACATAGGATGGAAACATACTGGTATTCCAAGGGTTGTCTCTAAAGGGCTATATGTCTGAAGACATGACCTTGCTACCTGATCAAATCCTGGTCAAGATATTCTTGAACATGTTTTTGGCTGAATGCAGCTGAAACAGTTTCTGAACTATAACTCATTAGAGGGACATCCATTTGCTGAATGAAAGGAGCAAAAATGGAGGGCATTAAGTGTTTCTGTCCCTTCTGAGGTGGTCTGTGCATCCTTCAAACAGTAAATTGGCACCAGGAAAGGACTTTTCAAACCTTGCCTTTTCAGACATATTTATCATGCCAATGTTAAACACAGTGTAGAATTTGGAAAGATGTGAAAAAGGCTCTATGATATAGTTGCTGTATTATAACACTGAGTTTCTAAAACACAGTAGTATGTTTTTTCTGTGGTGCAGCTAGCCAAGCCTCTCACTGCCAGGTTTCCATGATCTCCTAGGGTAAAATGGCAATCATTTAAGAGAGAGTCCTCAATTCTGTAACTAATAAGGACCCACAGAACGCAGAGGGAGGGTAGATCTACAAAATTCACCTGTGGAGGAAAATGGGGAAACTTCTGTACACTCCAGCTTATAGAGCAAACCTACTAAACTGGCTCTCTGTTTGGTTTTGACACAGTGCCTACTAGCATAGCAACACAGCCTGAAGGAATGTTTTTGCTATCATATGCATAAAAAAATCCAACCAAAAATATAATGAATGCAGGCAATTTATACGTAGTACGCACGTTTGTGTATATATGAGGGTATATGCTATTTTTGTGACCAGTTCACAGTCATGAATACATACATGTATGCAAGCATATGAGCAATTTTGATTTTCTGTTTCTGAAAAAGCCACTGTGGGAGAATTTTATTAACAGATATTAACATGTGGATCTCTCAGATGCTTCATACAAGTGTTTCACATCATTTGTACTCAATGCGACATTCAAAATATAGGAATTATAGCTCTTCACCACATATACATGTAGATATACTGAGCTTTCTAGGACAATATTCCTCATTTTTTAATTTAAAAATTTCATTCTGCCTGCTTATTTTGTTCAGTTTAGTGTCACAAAATTGTGTGATGATGCGGAGGTCTGAGTGTTAGGATCTTATTTGTTCTAACATCCATGAAACACTTACTTTTTTCCTTCTATTTTCCCTAACTGAAAATGTTAGTTGTTCAGTCGTGAAAGTGGAAGGAGAAATGGTAGCACTCAGATGAAAAATGAGTTCTGGACAATTTGCTTCATGAATCAGATGAATGGTATGAGGAATAATCAGGAGCCAGTACCAGCAGAAGCAATAGGAACCTCTACTGGACATTAAGATGCACAATATGTCTGGGAAAAGTCTGATATTGTTGCACTCTTTCTGTTAATTATACTTGAATTCCCACATTTTGCCTTGATACTTTTCCTGCTCATTGATTTTATAGAAGGAGTAAAATGTTTAAGTGGCATCAAAAACTAATTGAGAACTACATGGACAGTTTGGGTATAACCAAGCTATGCAGACAATAAACATATTCATTCATCTATGAATCACTGCAACTGGTGAGCTACTTTGAACGTTACAGATCAAAAATCCTGGGAAAAAGGAGTGAGAGCTGCTATGAAAAACATCATTTGACAATCAGGCAATGCAAGAAAGAAGAGAGTATCACACTTTGCAGTATAGCTTAATGGAAGAACAAATTTGACCATACCAATTGATGAGTAACTCCTCCTTCTTACCAGTTTTCCATTTCTACACGACCCATAAAACCAGACCATTGTCTTATAATGCAAATTTTTGCATGTTTATATTTTTCAGTTACAAAATATGGAATTCTATCTATTATTATGTTCCTGTAATAGTTTTCTTAGAAATTTTAATATTCTGACCTAAGAATGTTTGACTTTTCTTAAACTTAAAACTTAGTGAAATACAAGTGAGAGGTTTTAGTCCAGATGCATTGCCCAAAATCAGGAAACATTATTCCAATTTGAGTGAGTGAAGTCAAAAGTAATCTTTCTTCTCTGGATGAGAAGAGACATCCAGAAAATCATAGATACCAGAGGAAGAAATGCTGGCAAATAACTGAGAACCAAACTACTGTCATTTACAGCTGAAAAAAGTGGTTAAGCTTTTGGGTCCTTCCTGTCATGGAAGCAACAAGTCCCCTTGTAGACATGACCCAGTAAAACAGAGGAGATGGAAAACTGACGATCTGTCCCTTGTGGCTTCAAAAGAATCCAAGGAATGTTTGGTAGCAGCACAGTGTTTAATCTTTGTTTGCCTTAAAAATTCCACTTCTGGTCATTGCATTTAGCCCAGATAAATTACTTACATGTTTTCAGTTGGCAAAAGTTGTTCTTCACTTCCTTTTTAATTTAATTACAGAATTTCTCTGTTGTGGAAAACCTATTTGGGAGGGTCTTTTTGCGCCAAAAGTGGCAATATTTCAGGTGAAACTGAATTTCATCACTTCAAAATACTTCTGAATCTTTGTGAATTACAGCCCCACATAGACATAGCAATAAAAGAAAAATAAACCAATTTAAAATTAATGTTGACTGCACTTTGAGTGTTCAAAAGAGGGCCAGATACAGCTGTCTTTTTATTATCTAGCAATTTCTGAGGAACTTATTGCATATTTGATTCCAATATTCAGTTGGTTTTTCATTAAGTGCATTGCTGTTAATGACTTTGGATCATATACCTCAGAATTTTGTTGTGGCTTTATTTCCTTTCATTGGCCATTCATTTTCGGAGCCACATTTCCAGCTATTACTATGGTGGCCACGCCTCAGGTATTAATACTAAACTTCTCAGTATGACTTTGACAGAATGGCATTTGTAAATTGATGTGAGTAATCTGCAAAATGTATAATCTGCTGAAGTCTATTAGCAGCACAGACAAAAGCTTTGTTTGAATCCCAAGGTGGGCTTATTGTACTCAGGATGAGCAGAGGGCTTTGAAGGAATCCAGGACCACACAAATGGATTGTCTCCTACCCTGCTACACTAATACCAGGCATTTGAAAGGGGACACTGAAACAGCCAGAAACTTTTCATGTGGTATCATCCTGAGACCTCCTGATTGCTGTCAGGACAGAGGATTTAGATTCACTATGTAGAATTCCACCACTCAAATAATGAGTGCCTGATTGAAATACTAGGATATCATTGCAGTTGTACAGTAGCAGTTAAGATGTGAATTCTACAGGCATTTATTGGGAGTCAAAACATCTTTAGGTTCAGCAATTTTTAATTTATTTCCATTTTCTTGCAAAGAAGCATGAGCTGGCTGAGCGCTCTTATGTCCTGCCTGTCCAGCAGGTTGTGTCACAGATCCGTCTCTGTCTCCAGCTTATTGTCCCACTTCCCCATTTTCCTTTCTCTGATTCAGCTATTTTCCTCATGCTTATCCTTTTCGCCTTCATCCTTGACAGTTTCATGTGTCTTTTCATAAAGTCTCCCCTTTCTGAATCAGCTCACACCTACTCCAGCCGTAGCCTGGGTGTACAGGTGAAGCTGCCCTTCCTTGTCACTGTATTTGCCAGCCTTGAGGGCACCAGCAGGCCCTGCTGTCCCTGCCCATTGCCCAGGGCCCCGTGTCAGCCCATCCATCACTCATCAGACCCTGCCGCAATGATGCCACAGCAGGGCCAGTCTCCAGCTCCCCATGGTGCTGTTCTGCCCATGCACAGCCCCACATCCTGGCATGGCCCCAGTGAGGTGCTCTTTGCTAGGGCTGAGACCACCCTGAAACCAGCCCTGCCTTGGGCCGTGCCTTGGGGAGCCCCAGCATCCCCAGCTCCTGCCCCTGTGGACCTGATGGACCCCACTGCGTCCCAGCAGCACTGATTTCCCCATAGGAGTGTCATGGGAACCCCATTTAAAAGGCTAACATTTTTTCAGCCCACAGCTGCTGCACATTCAGTGTAGGCGGAGCTTTTAGGAAACATTTTCCAACCAGCAAATACCTACTTCAGTTTCATGTACTAATTGTGCCTTCTGAAATTTTTGTCACTTGGTCAAGGTATGTATTTTGAACAGAGTTAGGAATGGGACATCCTGCATCAAAGAAAGGCAACCCTTCAGCATCTTAAATAGCAAATGATTTTATCAGTTTGGACAAGAAAAGCTTTTTTGATTTTCTCCCCTCACTTGCCCTCAGAAATTGCTGAGCTGTTTTGACTGAAAATTCCCCAAATAGCTCAAATAGTAGATAACTGCATGGAAGGCTTGTAACCATAATTAGAAAAAACCTGAACTGGAAGTTAGAATTTGGCAAAGTTATAACAAGTTACAACCAACTAGAAAGGGTCAAAGCAACTGCAAGAATATAGGTGGTGCTCCTTGCCACACCTACAATACATGCAGCTTATTTTTCTTAAGCTAAATTCATCCACTGACAAATTTATGAGCTGCTGACTGTTGTGTCTGGGCTTCAGACTGCTTTGAATTAATACAGGAAAGCCTCTTTTACACTGAGCATGAGACTTGTTTGAAATGCTGGCTATAATGCATTTTCCAAAAATTGTTTAAAACAATATAGCCCTATAAACACTGGCTGTCCATACTTGGACTTGCCTCTCTCCGTTTTATAAAAACTGTCTCAAATAGTTTGCTAGTATAACATTATATTACATATGGTGTTCAGAAAAAAGAAATAAAATTATATTTGTTGAAAATTAGATCATAATTCTTTTCTCCATTGGAAAAAAACTCTGGGAGCTGAAGCCTGAAACTTCAAATTTTCTGAGAGTTACTTTTGCTCTGATGATTCATTGCAGTCTCAGAACCAGAAGTATGGAAATTAATGCTTCCAGTCTCTCTCATTTTCCTCTTATCCCTAGGTAGCATGACTCTGTACTTCTCTTTCTTCTCCAGCCCATGGATCCTTCTTTCCTGAATTGCATCTTGTACAACTCTCTTTTCTGTGAATTAGGATAGCTTGAATGTTGGTAGACTGATCATTCATACCTTCCAAGAAGAAGGGAGAAAATTCTTGATGTTCAACCAATTAGTCCAAATGAATAGTGCCCACTGTTGCTGAAGGGAAGTATGTGTGTACAGGTTGGTCACAGCTATGTTTCATAACTGTTTATACAGAAGAGCACATATCTGTTTAAAACTGACGCAGACTCATCTTATTCTACCTCTACCTCTACCTGCCTCAAACTCCTTCAAAACTTGAACATAGCCCAAACAGCTTGTTGCTTGTTGCAGTCTGGTACAGGGTCACAAATGCAAAGAGACATTCTGTTGTGCTATGAACTAATTTGGCCAGAAAAATGTCCATATACTGGTGGTTTTAGGCATAGATGGTAGACCAGCACTTTTGTAGTTCTGATTTCTTTGGGAAATCTTGTCTCCAAACAATGCACCCAAACTGTGCATTTTTCTGGTTGACTATGTTCACTCTGCTTTCAAAAGCACTCTTACTCCACTAATGGTGTCCAGAATCTGACTGATTTGTCTAAAGGACTGAGAGCTGTAAATAGAGAAAGGGAAAGGTAAGAGACTGCTAAAGCTAAAGTTAAAGGCTAATGAAAGCAATGTGAGAGGGTGTTATGGCCTTCCACAAACACTGAGCAACTGAAGAGGCAATGGAAGGGATTAGTTGTGCAGCAGAGCAGTTTCGCCTGAGGTATGCCAGATGTCTGAACTGCAGTGGAAGACAAAGAGCAACATTCAGAACTCACTGGGTTATTGAGGGTATCCTTCAGACTTTGCTGCCTCCCACGCTACTTTGTGGACAGAGGAGTAAATAGGATGGCTTAGTCACTTAATGTCATCCTCAGCATAACCCCAAACCAAAGTGTATTATTATTGTTATTATTATCCAAGATTAAAATCCTTCCTCTAGGAAATACTGAAAAGCTTCTTTTTTCTTACAAGGAATGCTGTTAATTACTGTGGTAGAAGCATGCTGCTTTGGTGCATTGATTTAGGTACAAAAATGTTATTCTCCAAAGTCTTGACTTTGGTGGTCTCAGTCTTCTTTCTGTCTTCATCAAATGTGGCAAATTATATTTCGATAGCACTTGTTAGGAATAATACTGTACCAGAGATTCAAACAAGATCTTCAGAAAAATTGCTTGAATGGCATAGCTGACGTAAGTGAGCAAAAAACTGGGACTTCTGAATGGTGGAAACAACAGTACTTTTACAGATGAAATGGGTTTAGCTGACAATCACTGCTTTAGACAATTTCCCTTTTTTTGGTTAACAGACATAAACTTGCTACTGTATTTTGTTAGTAGTAGGTTATTTTACAAAACAAATGCCAAAAAAGCAAATACAGAAACAGAAGACAGGCTTGGCCTTTTAGTTGTCATTCAAGCCCTTAAAATGGGCTGTTCCTGTTTCACTGCAGGAAAAAAGTTTTAATGTGCTTTTATGACATAAAGCTGAATAACACAGGTGCAGCTTTTATCTGTCCATAAAAGGCCAAAACTATCTCTGCCTTCAACAGGAAACATTCATAATGAATTGAGTGATGTGCAGAAGAATTTTTATTTGTATCTTAGGAATGCATAACTAGAAATATTATGAGAAATTCCTTGACAGTTCCTATTCTACTTAGAAAATATGCTAACAATTTGTACCGTCTCTTTGTAAAATCTTCCTGGATGCTTTGAACAGAAATACATGCAGGACCAAATATTTGTTCTGTTGTATTGCTCATGCAGACTGGTTTACTATCACAATTTTATTCATGAGTTTTATGACACTGAATTCTATTTATAGTTTTAGCACAACATTTTTGAAACATTTGCTTAGAGATTTAAAAAAGATTAAGAGTTTGTAAGTGAATATCAGTATAAATTCCCAGCATGGAAATGGCTTCCTTTTAGAAATTTTTTCTTTAATACCTGTAGCCATTATGGATTCGTTAAGAATAAAATTAAAATCAACAAATTAACCTGCTCTGCATTTTCATTAACAAGGAACATGCAGATATTCATGTATGCAAATTTTGTAGGATTCCAAACTTTCTCTCAAAAATCTCTTTCCTTTACTTACAGAAGAACTCACCTGAAAGCTCATATCCTTCTCCCATCAGAAGAACAGAGACTGAGTGAGCATTCTGATTTAATTGGGAACAAGTCCATCAACATCAGTAAAAATTAGCAGTCAGATGTTTCTTACAAGTCTTATCCTGAAGATGATTTCTTGGTAGTGCTATAGCTGCTCTGATTTTTGTTCAGTTTCAGTAATCAATAGAGAGAGATATTTTATTCTATTTGTTCAAATAAATCATATTCAGAGAAAGGATTCTGCAGCAGTGAACACTGTTCACAGTCCTGTCCTCAAAAGTACAAATTGTGCTGCACCATGGTGTGACCTTTCTTGATTCTTCAAGTATCGGTTAGAAAAGTACTATGACCTCATTCCTTTGTGGGAAGGTAACTTCTACCCTTTCACCCTTCTTTTCTTGGGAAGTCTGCTACTATCAGTCCTACTGTATTGAAACTATTTTTTCTGAGTGATTACTGAAGATATTTTTGAATTTCTTGCCCAAGGGCTTGTTAGTTAAAGAAATGTTTTTGTTTGGTTGGGTTTTTTTTCTTAATTTCTCCTTCTTAAATCATAAACTCTAGAATATAATAGAAATCATGCTATGTTTATTTTCCCTCTGATGTCCATTTCTGACTGCTTTAAGCTAGTTAACTGTCTCTTCATGTCAGTAAAAAAGCAAAAAGAGAATGTGACAGATTGACCCTGGCTAGATGCCAGGTGCCCACCAAAGCCTTTCCCTTCCCTCATCAGCTGCACAGGGGAGAAAAATATAGCAAAAGTCTTCTGGGTTGTTATGAGGCTATTGAGAGATCACCAGTTATTGTCACAGGCAAAACTGGCTCATGAAGGGGAAGATTAATTTAATTTATTGCCAATCAAACAAGAGTAGAGTAATGAGATAATAAAAGCAAACATTTCAAACACTTTCCTTCCACACCTTCCCTCCACCCCTCCCTTCTTCCCGGGCTCAACTTCAATCATAATTTCTATACCGCCTCCCCTGCAGTCGCACAGAGGGACAGACTATGGGGGTTGAGGTCAGTTCATCACTCGTTGTCTTCATCCTCACACTCGTCCCCTGCTCCAGTGTGGGGTCCCTCCCATGGGAGACAATCTTCCATGAACGTCTTAACAGGAGTCCTCTCATGGGGCTTAACATGAAGCTGTAGTTCCTCAAGAAGTGCTCCAGTGTGGGTCCCCCATAGGGGTCATGAGTCCTGCCAGAAATTCTGGTGCAGCTTGAGCTCCTCTTCCAACAGATTCACAGTTTCTTCCAGACACCTGTTCAAGCAGGCTCCCCTTCTTAAATATGTTATCCCAGAGACACAAGCACCATTTCTGATGGGCTCAGCAGCAGGTCCATCTTGGAGATGGTTGGCATTGGCTCTATGAGTCATAGGGGAAGTTTCTTGCAGCTTCTCATAGAAGCCACCACTGCAGCTCTCCCACTACCAAAACCTTGCCGTGCAAACCTGATACAGGCAATTAAAATAACCACAAAAATGCACCCATCTCTCTCCTCCTCGCAATAGCCCACACTGAAAGGAAGTGAGATCACTCCACAGAAAGCTGCCTTGAAAGAAGCAGGTGGTATGACTGTCATAGTAGTTCAGCCAATCATTCTTTTTGACATAGTCTAGTTCAAGGATATGAAAATTTAGGGTCAGTCATTTGTTAAGTTTGGCTGCTGCACACCTCTGCTGGATGAAGAAAAGGACCATGGGCAAAATCTTAATAGAGAGCTGCTTTGACAGAAGTACGTTGGGACGATGTAATGACTAAAGATGTGAGGAACAGAACCTTAATTTCTTTTCAGGTGGAGAAGTCTGAAACAGCGTAAGAGCAATATGTTGATTCATGTCTTTAAAATTCTAGGAGAATATGTGTGTCCATATGTCTTGGAATATAACGTAGCTTGGACATGGGAAGATTGATTATAATGGCAGGGGGAAGGAAAGTTTAGCTATAAAATCAAGGAAGGTAAATGAAAGCATGTAAACTCTGAATAGAAGAATCATAACTAAAAGTACAAGAAGGGGCAGAGGAATCCTGGACATCTTCACTCTGATTAGAGCCTAAATATATCTGGATTGCTGGGAAAACTAATGCAGAGAAAAGGACGTGTATGTACACATATTTTAGTTAGTCTTCTGTCTCCATTTCTTTTCAGATTGCTGTGAAAAGTCTTCCTCTGCCTATTTCTCGCTATGTTTTTACATCCTTGAAGAATTAAAATCCCAAGGTGAAATGTTGTGTGTCTGGAGCTCTAAGAGAAAGTGCATTTCCTCTTTGTTACACAATCTATGAGCAGGATGGAACCTTGGCCCTCACAAATCGGGAATCCATGTTTCAGTCTGGAACTACCCAGCAACCATCTAGTTGAATGAGAAATAGTTGGGTTTTTAGGATTATGAGACAGTCTGAAGTCATGGATGCCATTTCCCATTGAAAACCTGGGATATTTCTGGGAAACGGCATGCGTCCAGTAAACTTTCTCTGAAGGGCTTGAAAACTGGAGCTGTTCTCCAAGTGTATCTTCAGAGGCCCCTGCCAAAATCCTGTATCTGGATGTTATTCAAACTTTTCAGGCCCTAATGATCCTCTGAGTCAGTAAAGTAGATTCCAACAAAGGAGACTGAGTAATGTCTCTTTCTATCATGAACTTTCTGCCGTGGACGTCTGTGTAGATCTGTAACTGACGCAGTCATGAAGTGACATATTTGCACTTGAACGGAATAATCGCTTACTGTTTGTTACTGATATTGCCTGATGTCCACTTTCTTATATGTTGGCTTTTTTCTAGAGGCAATTTCCTCATTTTTTTGCCTAACCACATCATGCATGGTGAGTTTTATTCATGTAGTAGAGAAAGCTTTCCCTATTCATGTAGTAGGGAAAGTTCTCTCTTGCTTTCCTTTATCACTGGGAGTTTCTCTCTGAGTGCATTGAACAGAAAAGTGTTAATACTTAGAAACAAGCTTGTTGGAAAAACACAGATTGGTTTAAGCTTGTGTTAGGGTAAGTCATTCTTATCTTTTTTTGAAACTTCCTAGGCTTACTTTCACCCATCACACTATTAAACATTGTCAAAACCCCATTCATTGGAAATGCAAGATGATTAACAGGGAGAGCTTTATGAAACAAGCACTTTGTACAGTCCCATAGCAGCCACAGCAATGTCCGAATTTATTTGCATGCTTTATTTCAGGATTCAGTCATGAATATCTCAAATATGTTTGATTTGTGTCAGTCCTGCCAGAAAATGGACAGAGTATCATCACAACACGTAATCCACGCCTAGAGTTGTATTTTTCTGCTAAGCTGTTGTGACTGGGCTGGTACAAGTCCATACACCTGATATTATTCCCTTACTAGGTTGCCTATTAGTTGTCTTTATAATAAAGTTAGAACATATTAAGGGAAACATTTACAGATACACTAATAAAGTTGCTTAGAATAGGAGAGTTTTGATATCAAATCACTACTAGTTATTCATAATGATTGTAATTTTTCGTGAATAACCTTGATTCTGAAATCCTCGTATGTTTTAAGTCACTTTGCATTTGGTGGAATTATGATATGCTCCAAGAAAGATGATGACCAGACCCAGAATGACATTACTCTTTTTTTTTCCCCACTCAGACTTTGTAAAACTTCCCTTTAGTAAGGATGTAAGAGCAAACCTTTATTATTTGTATTTCAGAAATGTAAAAGGGATTAATATGATACAGACATCTTCGAAGTTCACAAGTTAAGGCTTGCATTGTCTCTTTTGCCCAAGTGCCAGTAAAACCAAAGTTTTCCTGAACTGTATAGTTTGGTCTGTTGTGCTCCTTGGCCAGACAGAGTTTGAGTGGCCTGTTGAAATAATTTACAAGACTTCTTGTACTGTACTTGCTTTGAGCTAGAAGGCAATACTTTTGTGGTATTCCAGAACTAAAATCACGAGTAACTCAGTCAAGTTTACAATAACTAAAATTTGTCTCTATGAATTAAAAGATCTTGGCCAAATTCACTACTGACTTATAATGAGCCAAGGCAACCTGGGGCTGGCTACTTGCTGTTAAAGCATGCACATATACAAATGAAGGGAGAATTTGGGTTATGTTCAATAACAGTACTGCATGAACTAGTGAAGCAAAATGGAAATGAAAGATAGCCTTACCCAAAAATATATTTTTTCCGAACAAAATTGGGTACAACCTTTCCCCTTAGACAAATGAAGAGAAACCTAGCAGTCCCATCCTTTCAAAATTATGGTTTTCCAGATCCAGCTGAGATCTGACTCAGTTGGCTGAGCCAGGCAGTAGCTGGAATTCATGCACTCCAGCATATACTGCATGAGAGGTCAGCTTTGGGCCTATATACCTCTAAGAAATTCTAACATATATAAGACTACATCTACTGTTTAATGCTCTAGAACATAAAATGGCCCTCACACAGAGTCAGGCAGAAAACCATCTGTCATTACCCCTTTCCATGCAGTCAGGCACAGTAGTGGGCTTTGTATAATACCATGAATGATTTGGCAGGAGCTGCAGATATGACTCCAACTGTAATGCATCTTGGTCTGTTAAGCTGAGCCAGACTGAATTTCATCTCTCTCAACCTCCAGTAACATTTCAGTAAATGGTAATTTTCAATAATTACTGAGATTTTGCCAACTATTCTGATGCAGATTACCTCACATCCCATGTAAAAGGCACGTTGGTTGGACTCTGGATTTCTATGGCATGGAATAATTCAACTCATTGATGCATCTGACTGTAACTATTAGTCTGGCCCTACACAGGAATGTGAAACTCTCTCATGCAAACAACTAAGAATTAAATTTTTGGGGTTTTGTCTCTAGAGTAGGAGGCTTTCTTGGGAACAGATTTAAAGGACGGAGAACTAGACTAGAAGAAGAGAAAAAAATAGAGGGATTTAAAAAAAATTTTACATTTTTGGAACTTCTGAGATTTTCCATTACAAGGGCATGTATTTGTAGATAACAAATATAATTTTAAAATTGAATTGTGGGGCTTGATTCATTTGAGTTAAATAATAATGAATGGTAAATCAAGCATCATAATATTTTATTAGTCGTATCTGTCACATCCAAAGCACAGGGTAGGGTAGAAGTTTGAGCAGTCTCTGCTTTTGAGCAGAGGCCCTGTCTGTCTATATGTTAGCCAGCACATACCAATAATACTGATTTTAGTATTTTGGGGGTTTTCCAGTACAGCTGACAGAGAAGACAGAAGGCCCATCTGTGCTTGTAATGAAGTGCTGCTTTTCCTAAATTCTGTGCTTTACCTGTAATCAGGTGAAGAACTGTTCAAGTATCTGAAAAAGTAAATTTGCTTCTTTATCCAGGTGTTACACTACACTTTTATCATCCAAAGGGGTTTTTTTCTCTTCCTCTTCTGTTGATATATAATTGTTGTTCCACTTTAGGATCAACTGAACAAAACATGGTCTTGACTTTGGAAGGTACTGGGAAATCCTAGACATTTCTCAGATTTGGTTGGAAGTGACCAAAAAATGGTTGGTTTTGCCAGGAAGTGTACGTTTTTTCTGTGTTCAATCTGATATACAATAATCTAAAGAAGGATTAACTAATCTCATTCTAAATGTATAATATGGCAGTGTTTCTTTTGTCTTAGGGAGGCATTTACAGATCAGTAACTATTAAGCAGAAATAATTTTTTTCCAAAGTTATTTTGAAAAGCTGTGCCATACTAGCTATCACTACTTCAGAAATATCTGAAATCTAAGTATTGCAGGATATTTTCAGCACTAGAATATGCAGAACATGTAGGAAAAGTAAGGTTCCCAGATTAAGTTTAGCATTTTTATTAAAAATTCACATTTGTGTAATCAGATTTTGAAATGTCGTTCATAATGCTAAACATAGATCACTCTTCAGTCTACATCCTGCTCTGGAAAGTCTTCTGCTACTGGCAGTTTATATAAATGGAGGAACTTCATAAGGATAGATGTAAAGTGTCTTCTTTGTCTGCATTTTTGCTGTAGGCTATTACAAGAAGAGACTGCGCTTTTTTCCTGTTGAAGGCTTTGCCTTTTTGTTGTTGCTTTCCGTAGCTGAAAGTTATACAGCCACTAAAGTCTCATAGGATATGGTTAAGTCTTCATTTTTGTAGACACATATTTATAGAACAAGTAGGGTAACATACCACATCAAGAGAACAAACAATATGCCTTTTTTGCTGCTGTCACAAATGCCACAATATGGTGTAACACCTCATTTTGAAAACAAATCTCTTGATGACAGGAAGGATAACTTGATGTAGGATCTAGCGCAGAAGCTACATGATCTTTGGACTTCTAGTGATATGTCACAATTACAGAATATGTTGCCAAGGAAGCTCCATTGTGGCTTGCAAGCTTCCAAATTATTCATTCTGTTTCTGACCTTAAAGCATAATTCTGCTCATGCTTCAAATAAAGAAGGTCCTATTTAGGACATTAAAAATACATGGAGTTCAGCTAGAACTTTGCATCTGCATTGTTTCATGTAAACTTATCAAGCTTTAATCTATATCGTATATAGATCATATATAGATGAAATGAGCAAATAGATTGCACTGTAGTCCAATCTAAATAATCCATGTAGATGAGGAAGAAAAAAATGAGGCCTATTAAGTAATCTTAATGTTAATACTGTTGGATACAGCTCTGTCTGACACAGCTGGGACATGTTCACAAAGTGTTATTATTGCCAAGGGCTGAGTGTTCCTTTAGTGATAAATTGAACATGAGTTCTTGTTTTTTCAGTTCTTTGTTAAGTCTATTAGGCTGTTCTGCCTCTAAATGTTTGATCATACAAGGAAAATATTGTGAAGGCATTCAAGTAACAATAGAAATAAGATACTTGCTTTCTGTTTCTCAGGAGGGACAAGAGACGATGTAATGTGAAGATGGCCACACAGGCAGTGAAGTGCCATCATGGTAAGTGTCATATCAAGCCCGTCTAAGTAGAATACATCAATATAATAAACAAAAGTCATTAATGTAAATCTAATCCTAAATCAGTAGCAATTCTAGAAGTCCCTTCTGTGGTGACAGTCATACACTGAGTGAGGTGAACTGTAGCTTATATTCCACGTCTTGCTTTCATACATAAGCCTGCTGAAAAACTGGAGAGAACCTGGGGGTCTAATGGCATCTTTATAATGTTTCTTAACTGGTGGAGGTAAAGCAGTGTAAAGCCAAACTGCCCTTATTCTGTTAGCTAATTCTTTCTCCTGGCATGTCAATACTTGGGAAAAAGGCAATTGAGCTTCTTCAGGCAAAAGGTTAGAATTTGACACTCATTGCTGTTCAAAAATAAAAAGTAAAAATAAAAGAGAGAAAATAAGATTTATTATGTTTTGAATCTGCTACTGGGTGTATTATTGCCATGTTGTTTTTCCTTTCCAATCAAAGTCCAACAGATTTTTATTTTTGTGTGGCTTACCACAAAAAGTAATACTTTTTTTATTTTCTTTACTGAAAGGGCACACAAAAATGAATCATTTTTAGATACCTTTTGGTTAAAAATAGATATGTCCCAACCCTTTTTCTCTTCACGGTATGTGAAATCTGGTCAAAGTGTAATATTTTTGCTTACTGTTACCTAGATTAAATTTCTCAGGGCAGACAGAATGTTGGAAGCCAGAAAATGAGTATCCTCCTTCTGCTTCATAAACAATATCACACCTAGCTGGGAAAGACAGAGCTTTATAGGAACCCTGCTTTTAATGGTGTGTCCTTATTTCCCCTGTTTTTTGCTTTCAGTACTGTTACTGGAAAGTTACATGGGCTATTATAGTGACCATGGTATAAAGCACGTATGTTTGAAGTGTGTATGCATAACAATGTGGTTAAACAAAACACCATAAGGAGGGAAGAAAAATTAAGATGAGGAAAAAAAGAAAAGGTGGAAGGCTATTTTTGGAAAAAAACAGCTATCCCTACATAAACAATGTAGGTTTATGTCTCTAACCCCTCTCTTTCAAAGTACTAACTAAAGCTGCAGTTTCTGATTTTTAGATCAGTTCCATGACTGTTTTGACTAGGTCAGTAGGTAGCTTGAAAAGAGGAGTTGGGATTGATTCCATCATTTGTGCTGGTGCCCAAAGAATTTGTCTAACCCCAAAAATATCTTACAGGGAAACACCCTGTCACCCAAAATGGACATTTCTTTTGTACACAGTAACGCTAGAGGTGTGGTAGGAAACTATCTTCACATCTCTCCCGTGTTGACTTGTTCTTGAATGAAAACATCTAGTGCACATTGCTAACACCACTGTATTAACAGCTGGCATTTCCTTGTGTCTAAGAAGAATTTTCTTGGGATTCTCTGTATAACAGCTACCATATTCAGTGCTTAGTGTAGTCAAACTATCAACTACACAAAGGTGTGATAAAATTGAGGACTGTGATTGATTTCTGAAATGCTTTACAAATTTACTGAACATGAGTTATTAATGTCCTTGCCATATCTAACTGATGAACAGATTACAAAACTAGGGGGACTCTTGTGAATATAATTTTTCAGTGAAAAAATAAACAAAGTACTATCCTAACTAATCCTCATTTGAGTTGCAGCCTTTAGTTTAGAAACAAGAAAATAAACAGACATATACAATAAATCTGCTAGAACCTTAGGTAGTCTACTAGGTATTTATCCTCATTGCTTAATAAGAATCTGAGTTCTAATATAAGTTTTTTAGGTCTGTTTTGAGTGACTGGATAGATTTTACATCTTTATTGAGCATATTTATACCTAAAGGACCTCCAGTCACAATTTTATTCAAAGACAGATAATCACACTCTGTGTCCAAGTACTCCTTTGATAAGATATCAAACTGCTCTCAGTCTCTCTCCACATTTCTCTGGTATTTTTTATATTGTCCCTATCTGTTAATTCTCTTATAACCTTCTTTCTTGGGGTGGAGGGGGAGATTGGTGGGGGGAAGGAAGAAGAAAGGGGGGAACAAACTGTAGTAATTTATCTAAGTTCATGTCCATACATGTACCAGAAATCAGTAGAGCCTGGTTTTAGGTATTATTTGAATTTTAAAATAGACAAATGTAAACCTGAAGACTCTGCAGATTCCCCTCAAACAGCCAGCATAACAAACTGTATAAAATCCAGGGACAGGAGACTTTTAAGATCGTAATGCCACATTTTCAGAACCTTCCTATACCTTTAAGGCTTATCCAGGACTTGCAAGGCAGTAAGGCACTACGCAATCATTCTCAGTTCATTCTCTGCTTCAGACAAGTTCATCATAAGGTGCAATGGCTGTAACCAAAGAGCTCACCTGTGTATCCTGGTTAAAATGTGCACATGGACCAAGGAGAAATAGGCTCAATGTGTTAATTCAGTTCATGCAAAGAAATGATCAACTGTGCATTTCTAAATTCCAGATGAAAGCGTAAACTCTGAGCTATTTACCTGGGTGAGAGGGATGAGGGTAGTGCTGCATTAAATAAAAGCTGATTAGGTTTTAATGTCTCAGACTGAGGTTTTAGCCATTGTGCTTAACTGGTAATTTCTTGCATGCAGACTATGAATTAAAACATAAAACATCTTATGTCTGGTCTGCAAAACTTTGATACCAATGATGAACATCATAAAGAGAAATTTCAGAATTTCATATAAACTTTGTTTATTTTGTTTGGATGCTGATAGGACCTGGCAGAGAAGCAGAATGAATGATGTTGATCATGGCACCTTTTTCAACAGATTACTATAAGCAGAATGCTTAGTTTAAAGAAGTTTTGAACTGATTCAGACCTTGACTTCACAAAAGCTGCTCTAATGAAAAATTAATCACCTGCTGGTATAACCGCTTTACAGCACAGAAGCTGATTTGTGAAATTCAGGCAATGGCAGTCTCCTTGTGCTCTAGCAGAATTCTTGTTCCCCCAGTAAGGACAGAAGTTCTGTCATTTTCTGGGAAGGAGTATATTAGGTAGCTCCCCATTTTATCATTGAAACAATCCTGGGATATGTTCTATTAAGCCTAATGTTGCATGTGGCTGGGATTCAGTCCAAAGCTTCTGCTAGGGTTTCATTTATGGTTATGCCTGTTCTATTCCTCTGTGCTTTGCACTGTGCAAGCAGGAGCACATCTTCATGGCTTAAGAAAACTCACACTGGCTTATTTCTCAGTTGCTGCAGCTGGGCAGCCTCATCCTGACTGAAACAGGGTCTTTTGAATACATGGGGGGAGTGAGATACAAGTTCCTTCTTGACTTGCTAACAGTATGCCAAAATGGCATCATTTTAAGATACATTCTGCAGGTTCCTGCTATCCCCAGAGCTGCATTCAACTGAATAAACTCTATTTGCTAGTACTCTGTAGCAGCTGTTGTTTAATGCAACTGCAGGAGAGCACAGCTGTTCTACATTTGACTAAAAACTTTTTCCAGAAAGTCACAGAAAGTTTTGTACTGAGCTAAATTCCAGTCTTAATAAACAAGTTAAATAAAACCTCCTAGAAGCTCCTTCGTATCTTGATGCACTCTCACTTGTCTCCAAATATTTCCCTCATCACGCTCTTCTCAATGCAAAACAAAAACAAAATTATGTTCTTGTTTATTAGGGCTGCCAGCACTTGGAAGCGTTCAACAGTCATTCAGTGCACATTAACTGTGAACTTTGAGGTAGCAGCACCTGAAAAAAAAAATGGTGTAATTATTGTTTATTGAGAAATTTGACATATGAAAAATTCACTGCTGGGAAACATTACTGTGGCTCAGCTGTTCTGCTTGTTTGCACAGTCTTATTCTGCAGTAAACATGAAAGATTTTAGTAGAAGATAAGTAAATAACCACATGTTTATGATTCAGTGTCATGTGGAGAAAAGGGTTGCTGCCGTGCTTTATCTGCTCAGGGGTGGCTTATTTGTGTTTCAAAACACTGAGATAACAAATCTTCCAATATTCTAGCCAATAATATTTTATTTTTGCACAGAAGAATAATTGCACAACAAAGTTTTTGGCATTTGCACTTCATTGATTTATGTAAATTCAGAGCATTTCCTTCTTTCACAAACCAAGTGGCCTCTAAGTATCTCTGTGTCAGAGATGATAGCCTCAATAACCTTTGTTTAGCTGAATGAGATACTTCCTTGAAAAAGAAACACTTGTCTTCTAGACTCGATACAAATTTGAATGTCCACTCAGTAGGAAATGTCAACATTACATTGCTTGATTTAAATTCCTATCAGAGCAAGTAAGTGAAATACAACTTTTCTTTTTGTTTGCAATGAAGTATTTCAAAATAGATATGCAAAAATAACCAAAGCTTGTCATGTTTTTTATTTTTAAATTGAAATGACGTATCCCAATACTGACAAAGGAAAATGTTTTGATTTGGTTTGTTGAACTGACTAGAAATATATCTTTTCATTTTAACACTGAGATGTGCTTTTCTGGAGTTGTAAATTATCTCCTGGGTATACAGACTACTCCTCAAGAATGGAAGCATTGCCATTCTACACTCTGAGGTGGCTTCCTAGACCTAGAAATTTTCCATGAATCATTAAAGCACTTAGTTGAATAACTGCATTGTATTATGTGGGACTTGGCCAGAGTCATATTTCATGTGTGTGAATTAGATATGTGAGCCTGGAGTCTCAGGAAATATTGTATGCTGCAGTTAGCCTTATATTTTTAAGCTTCTCTTCTTATTTTGATCCCTCTTCTGAGCTTGTTTGCTATTTTCTGTTTTGTAAATTCTAAACTACTTCCAAAGTGTCTCCCTCCCTCTCTCCCTCTCTCTCTCCTCCTCTCACCCTCACTTTTACCTTTCTTTCTTCCCTCCTTCCCTCCTTCATTCTTTCCCTCCTTCTCTTTCCTCTTTCTTTCTTCTGTCCTTTCTTTACCACATGTAAGTTCAGTATTGATGGTGAATATAACCATTTGGCTGCCTTTGTTGCTAAATGCTTGAACAGTTAAAGCACTCACTGACTCTGATGTTCTGTAATAATATATCATGACAATTGTTTCAACATTCACTGGTAACATGGCATTGTCTGCTATGACCTCTTTCTGGGGTTTAACCCCAGCCAGCAACCAAGTACCACACAGCCACTCGGTCACCAGTGGAATCAGGGAGACAATCAGAACGGTAAAAGGTGGAAAACCCATGGGCTGAGATAAAGACAGTTTAACAGGGAAAGCAAAAGTCATGCACACCAGCAATGCAAAACAAGGAATGAGTTCAGTGCTTCCCAAGGGCAGGCAGGTGTTCAGCCATCCCCAGGAGGGCAGGACCCCATCACCTGTAATGGTGACTTGGGTAGACAAACACCATCACTCCAAATGTCCCCCCTTCTTCCTTCTTCCCCCCACTTTATATACTGAGCATGTTGTCATATGGTCTGAAATGTCCCTTTGGTGAGCTGGGGTCACCTGCCCTGGCTGTGTCTTCTCCCAACTTCCCATGCACCCCCAGCTTCCTCACCAGAGTGGCCTAGGAAAAGCAGAAAATGCCTTGGCTCTGTGTAAGCCCTGCTCAGCAATAACAACTCTATTTTCAACACTGTGTGCATCAGAAACCCAAAACCTAACCCTATACCAGCCACTGTCTACCCCAGCCAAAACCAGCACACCTGTCCAGATATCCTCTTCGCTCAATGCCACAGCATACTTCAGTACAACTGCTCTCAGTACTGCTGCCTGTGAACATGGGGAGAAGATGGAAGAAATAGCACCAAGTCTTTTCCCAGATCTTGGGACACACTTCTGCCAGTCTATCGCTCTCTGGCTCAGTTACCCATAGCCTTGGGCCCAGATTTCACAGCACCCTCTAGTTAATTTACTGATCTGCTACACTGCATTTCTTCCTGCAGTCATGATGGTTGTGTATAATGTGACACTCAGAATTAATAAAATATTGCCTGTTGCCTAGACTTACAGTCACAATATTAATGGGCAAAACTGCAATAACCATTAGATTTATTAGATTCTGCCATGCACATATGTAATATGGAAACAAAAATTTGGAGTATAAAAACCACACAGATGCAGAACATTTTACAACATGTATTTGAGGCAGTTTAGAATTACTGCTAAAATATTCCAACATGTGGAGAAAGACAGATTGTCTAATTTCAAACAACACTTATGAATAAAGTCATAAAAACTTGGTTATATGGACTGAAGAAAATCTTAGCCATGGTCTCCCAAGGGCTAGTCACAACAGAAACGTGATTAAATCTGACCAGCAGGAGCTTCTGTGTGACACTGTATTAGAGAACTAAGCAGCCAAGGTCTATCACATTAAGAATTAGTTCTGTGATAAAATTATGTTTTTAAAGACTGTCAGCTGTGTGGCATGTCAAAGAAGCATTATTATTTTGCAGTAAAGCAATCCAGTGGATAGATTTCTATGCAGAAGCACACAGCTATTGACATGAAGTTCCAAGGACTAAACCTTTTTTTACCATTAATTCTTGGGTAAGTAATGCCACATTAGGCTATTTCCTGTATTTCTTTGGTTAAAAAGAGACAGTGGTTATTTTTCTTGTTGATGTCAAATATTCTGATTAGTTAGTAAATCTGCCATCTCAAGTGTATACCACTGAAAGAAAGAGTATAGTGATGAGTGTTTGTAGAAGCTGCCTAGTAAACAAGCTTTAAAACACAAATCATTATCCAAATATTGAAGCCAAAGGAGAACTTAAGCAAAAGTCAGAGCTCAATTCAGCTCTCACTGAAGAACGAAATGCTCTTTCAGACTGCTGGTTTAAAAATCAAAAGGAGAATTTATCTGAGCTTTGTTTTTCTTATTATTAAGTCAAGATCCTAAAAATATCGGGGCACTGTCACAAATAGAGCTGGGCAGTCTATTTTTAAGGAAAATTTATTTAACAAAACCTTTGTACGTTGCAACTGACCCTTTGAGTTCAGTGACCACTCTGCTGCCTTTGGCAGGATCTCAGGAAGGGAGGGAGGGCTCAGTAGATGATAGAAAATGTCTGGAGCTCCCAGAAGTACTCTTTCAGATCTAGCAATTGGTAAAAGAGAAAGAAATGAGCAGGGCTAATTTAAGAATCTACTTGGGGCAATCTGAGAGCAAAAACTGAAAAACTGATGGAAAAAGCAGTGGAAAGACAACTCTGAGACGGAGAAATGTGTTGCACAAGGAAGGCACTGGAGAAAACTTGCTAAAAATTTGACAAGTAGGTCAAATCTGAGGAATAGAAACTGTGATAGACAATGTTTTTAAAGTGTGACATGTGAAATGGGAAACTGGAATAAAAGCACAAGTGCATGATAGGCTGCAAGACCCTAAAAAGTGTTTCTCTAGGAAGGGCTCCACAGGTCCTTAGAGTGGCTTTGTGCACTTCTGACTGTGCACTGACAGCAAGGGTAGTGTTCATACAGGACTGTCACGTCATGCTTTTCCAGGTGATCTGTGCCTCCTAGCCAGCCTCTGTCAGGAGGTGCCCTCAGCTTGTAGCACCTAAGCAGGACAAGGATCCTGTTTGAGGGCTGCCTTCGGGATCGTGGCTGCTGCCTGACCAGACAGCAGGACACACACTCTGCCTGGTCCAAGGCAGAGCACGACGTTCCCTCTTAGCAGCTGTCCTGACATAGCCTTTGCAGCGCATCTTCTGCTGGGACTGGGGGTCCTGGCTGTGCTGGAGCTGCTCTGAAGGAGCAGGGCAGCCCTGGATGGAGACCCCTGTTGTCATCCATGGTCTTTGTATGATGTCTCTGCAGGCTGAATGTAAGCTGGGCTTTTATGTCTGTTATGTGATATTAAAAATATATTTGAGTGGCCCAGGAGGGGCTTGCTGGTGGTTTGCCATCACCTCAGAGACTGCTATTTGTTACTGTGTGTTGGAACTGGATTGGCACAGGTTCTGTATTCCCTTGGCTTGGGAATGACAGCTTGGCCACGCTTAGATGTTGAGCGGTTCTTGTGAATATATGTTAAAAACACTTCCTTTCTGTGAACTGCCTTCTGGACAAACCCTTTGACTAGCTCACCTGCTCTTGTAGATAATACATGCCATGGCATTTCACATAGATATTTTCAGAGATGAAAAACAAAAGGCTTATGTGCTTAGTAAAGATATACAGAGAAATATTTTTGTTAATAACTGTGAGTAGGTGATTTTCTTGAAACACACATATTGGCCATCTATGTCACATTTTGTACTACACCTTCAGAGCAGATTAAAAAAAAAAAAGTCCAGGCTCTCTGTGAGGATTTGGGCATCAAGCTTGATTAATGAGTCCTTTAAACTCTGAGACCATATTTTCATGCAAAAAAACCCCAAAAAACACCAAACAAACAAAAAAAAGGGCACTTAAAAGACAACAAACAAAGAAAAACAACTCTAGAAGGCTGTCAGTGGGAAGTATGGGTATTTAATTTCTGTAGTGCTTGTTTTCATGTACTCAGAAAACTGTATTTTACCCAAAAGAGAGAGGGAGGGAAAAACCAAGGTCATCATGAAACTTAAAAGGGAAGGCTACTCCAGAAAAAATACTAGTTCTGAAGACTATTAGAGTTGTCATATGGTTTGAATGCTGACACATTCTTAATAAATTTTAATGTGATGATGTTTTAGACTATAGACAGATTGGTCTGGAAGTTGTTTGGCCCTGCATTTGAATGTCCTCTGTAATGAAGGGAAGAAGAGGTAGAAGAGCACCATAGGCCTCTGCCTACTGTCTATGTTCTATGAGCTATTTACATTTACAGAGAAGCAGATAAGGAATGCTTGCCAGTCCTGCTCTGCTGAGAGTTTATAACCTCTGTCAGGAGAACATAATAGGCAGCTGGGGAAACAGCTACATTTGTCAGGCATAGTGATATCCAGCTGTGTCTGATCAAGCCTTTAGAATGCTGTGAACAATTTTCACATCTGAAAATCTTTTCACATACCTAAATTCTCTGAATTTGTGCTTTTTTCTAATGGAGACAGATTATGGTTTGTGAGAGGTTCCCACAGATCCCTCAAAATCTGAAATCATGGTAGATTCCAAATCCTATTTTTTTTGGAAATTCTGTTCATAAAATGAACAATATAATCTGTTATTTGTATTGTTAGGATAGCTTATTGTTCAAAAAATAATAAAAAAACCCTCACTCCAGGAAGTCCCATAGAACAGGGAGGAAAACATTTGTAATCTAAAATTTGGAGTTTTCTATCACATCAAGAGAATTGCTGTCCTATTCGTATGTCTTCAGCATTTTCACCTTGGAAACACCTGGGGTGTGGATGTCAGTTACACAGCCAGGGCCTCATGGCCAAACATCATGAACCTGATGCTGACCTTTTCCCCTCCTCTCTGTGAGGGGTTGACCTTTTATCACAGCCTTCTCTATTGAGTTACCTTATATTACTCTTTAGCATCATGGCCCCATGACCCTGCAAGCCTGGGAGTAATGTTCTAGTCATCGTTTTAGAAATCCCAGTGCATTTTTATTACCACCTTTGCCATCTTCCGTTGTCTTCACTGTCAATCTGAATGTAACTGCCCTTGCAATTCAGTGCCAGCCTCTAGGCCCTCCAAACTCCTTGTCTTTTACAGTGTATAAATGCAAAACATACCGAACATGTACTTTCTGTGTAAGAACATTATTTCAGATGACTGTCTGGCAAAGAAAATGTTTCTGGATTGGAAAAAACAGACTAGCTTGCAAATGTTGCCAAAAGCACTGAATCTTTCTTGAGGGCAGACACTTTGGATACTTCAGCTGGCAGAAGATCATTAAGGGATATTTTTCAAAATATAAAGTTCTGTCCCTTTGAAAAATGCTCAGTTCTTTAGAAAAATGTAAAGTGTATTCACACAATACTGGAACCCAGCCACCTGACTCTGCTAAAGTAGGAATAAGTATTTCAAATCAAAATTGTACTTTGTATTTTTATGCTACTAATAAAATGGACTGAAGGAAGCCCTTGCATTTGACTAAGAGTTTATTTTTAGGTAACCTATTAGCTGAAAATAGAATTTCCTATACATAGGAACCACATTTTGCCTCTGATGTGTGTGTTTATGTCTGGGCAGGCTTGGATGTGACTACTGGTGACGGATGAATTATCAGTTCTGCACTCATGGCAAGCCACACGCATATTGTGCTGGAAGCGTTATGATGAGCTGCTGAAATGCTGAACCCACAGTCTTAGACATAAACCCAGAAAAAATAGATATCTGTCTGTGTTGTGGGCACCAATTCTGTAGGCATTCTCTGAATTGCTTTTGGAATGTGGCATCCTTGCTGGCTGCTAGCTCTTTGGGCTTTTAGAAATGTTTTTGGATGAATTATATAAAAGTATGCCCTTTCTCCCCTTTGTTCCATATTTTTGTTCATGTATTTCCTTTCATTACATACCTCTGTGAGGAAAGTTCAAATGGTCTGGGGGAGAGGAGAAGTAATATAGGCTATTGTATTTGTGGACAGGAACAGTAAGGATCATGTTGAGTACTGTCTGCCTGGTTCTGATGAGCTGACCTATAAATTATCATTACACAACTTCGTAACATGAGCTATAAAAATAAGTATTGAGAAATGAATAGGTCAGAGAATGAGAGTGAGTTCATTCTGTTGTGATTTCAAAACCACAATAGTTTCCCCCTTTCCTCTTCTCCCCACAGAAGCAGAAATGAAATTATGTCATTTTACCTAGGTTTGTCTGTCAAAATTTCCATAATTCATTGGTAGATTCAAGAGTTCAAGCAGTTCAAGAGTAGCTTACCCTCTTTATTCTTAATCGGTTCTGGTTTTTTGTTTTTCTAATTTATTGAAAAACAAATATTTTTCTTAATTGGATTTTTCAAAATGGATTCTTTTTTGTAGAAGCTTTCAAAAGAGCCTACATTGAGAACTTTCCAGACAGTAGTCTAACTACACAGAAGATACAGTATATACAGATCAATATCAGTGCTGCTGTATTGGTATGAATGCAGTTCTGCACAGTCTGGATGTATTCACTACTCAGAAAGTGGTTTTGTTTTTGTAATTCACCCTTAGCTTTTTAGCAGCAAAAGGTGATTATTAATGAAAAAAATCTCATGTACATCTATCCTTGTTTTGGAATATTTAGAACTGCAGGAGGCAAGCTAAGAGAAGAGGAAGAAGTATCACTGCTTAGAGAAATGATTCTGATTCAGAAGGAATCTAGACTATTAAAATCACAGTTTAAAAGCAGTCTAATAACTCTGATACTTAAGTGTTCTTTTATATTAGGTCCTGCTGTTTATTCAATGATTTTTTTTCAAAAACTGGTGACTACCTGGAAATGTAAATGTCAGTACCAAAGAAAGACCCATCCCAGTTTATCTGCAGGTAACTCCTAGGACAGTTTAGTTATACCAAGTCACCATCTAATCTTGAAATGCTTGATTCTGTTTTTGTGAACAGTTTTAAAAAACCATATTCATGTCAGAAACTTGCTCCAGCAGAAACTCAGTATTCTCCTGTTACCACTGAGTGCCATAAAACCTGAGATAAAGAATTTTTTCTGGTTTAGTCTCTATGTCCCCATGATTCCCGCCTGCACAGTGTGGGCACCAGGCTTGAATCGGACTGTCTAGGCCAAATGTTCCAGGTCAACCACACTCCTATCAATCATGGAGATGTAACTGACGTCTAGGCTGGTATTACAAGGTGGTTCTTGTGCAGAGACAGCTGGTTCTTTCCAAGACTACATCAGCCTCAGCCAGCAGAGAGGCCACCTGAGTGATCAGGGCAGCTGGGGCTCAAATGGGAGGCCAGATGCTGTGGCTGATGTGATAATGTCCTCAGTCAGCTGAGCTTTCACATGAAACATGGAGGAATTGGTTACCCTGGGACTGAGCTGATGCCAAGAAACTCAGTGATACTTCTTAGGCACTTTTTCTGTAGTGGACAGTGAGAGATGGGCTCCTTCCGAGTGCAATTACAGGAATAACTCTCTGATGCTTTTGCTCTGACTCATTCTTAAAAGAAGTCTATCAGTTGCCATTGACTGTTTTGGGAGCCTGGCAATACACATACCCCAAAAAAATCTCTTTGCTAAATGACTAAGGAGAAAGGTTCCTAACTGTCACTGTGAATCATCTTGCTGAGGCCAAGCATCTTCTAGCTGTTGAAACACCTAAGGTGGATATGTCTTAAGCCAGTTTCTGATAAAATCAGGAATAAAACCAAAAAATCCTAATTCACAGATTTTTTTTTCCCTGTAACCATCGTAAAACACCTTGTACTTTTCTACCTCTAGGTATTTTCGATGATTTTAACTTCCTTCTGAAACTCAGACACAAAGCTGCTTGCAGTATATGACTTTCAGATATACAAGGATATTCTATATAAATATGGAACCAAAGAGGGTTTGTAATTTTTTTAATATTTATTTAACTGTAAGGGACACATTTGCAATAATTGAAGGTTTGGGTTCAGTAAAAAACTGTTTTCTGTAAATGACACTCAGGCGCCTTAAATCATATCAGAGGGAGCACACGTGCTATTCTGGGAGATAGGGACCCTGCCTTCAGCTTGTCCTTTGAAGAGTCCCAGTGCAAATGGAGGACACTTGAATGTTTAGAATTATTTTACATGATACAGCACCCTCTGATTTCCTCTGTTCCTTTTAATGATTTATCTCTTTTTGTTCAGACGTTCTGGGGTGACTAGTGTATGCAGTCCCTTCCTGGTCTTCACATTCCATTGAGGAATGGCAGTTTGATCAGGAAATATTAGCTCTCCAGAGAAGAAATACAGAAACAGTTCTTCAGAATGCTTATATTTTTAATCTGCTTCCCTTTCCCAGGCTTTATCTTCCTTTGACAAGGTTTGTGATTCCAGCCTAGAGAGCTTCTGGATTGTTGCCTATAATTTTCTTATGGGACTAACTGTTGTGAGCCTGCTGCTTTATCTCTCAGTGCCTGGGTGTCTCCTCAGCTTTTTCCAGGGAAACATGTCAGTTCTTAACCTTAGTGAAAAGCCACATGAAATGATCCAAGTGCCACATGTAGTAAATTGCAGCCCATTTTTTCCTTGTGGAATACCACACTCATTGTTTCTGGCAGATAATGCTCAAGTTTTCTCTACCAGGCTTCCCATCCCTGGCAGGATGTATGCATGCCCTTAATATCTCCAGATATTTGTCAGTTCAACAACCATCTTCTGGTGAACGAAATTTGTGATAATTCACTGATGGTAACTGAAGAGGTGAAGTATTGATGGTTGTAAAGGGGAAACCTTACCTAAGACATGAGATATCTTAGAGCAGTTTTCCCACCTGAGTTGAGCAGATGCTCTCCTCCCCTCATGTGTTCCCCCACTTCTACCCCTATCTGGCTAATTTGCTTGCCTTACTAATAAAGTTGTGTATCTATTCTAAAACCCTGTTTTGACTTTGCATTGGTCAAGTTCATGCATTCCAATAAGTCATGTGACAAATATTTCAATAATCTATTTATTTTCATAATTTGAATGTGCAATATATATATTGGACTTGGAAAATTGCTATTCTTTTGAAGTGTTAAGGCACTCTGAGGAGTGTTGGTAGATACTATCTGTCTGTACACAGTGCATTCCAGAAGGTTGGAGCAGTACATAAGAACAGAAGCTCACAATGGCTGCAAAGTGCACAGGACCTGTGGAAAGGGGATGAAAACTTGAACTGCTCTGGTACTTTGAATGGGTAAATCAACTTCTCAGCTCTGTTTTGGCTAAGTTTTAAAACTAGTTCTTGACTTAAGGCATTACAGAAATTGGGAAGATCATGGCTGATAGAGAAATTCAGAACAGATTTAAGTGCTTTGTCAGACTGGTGCTTTGAGGTAGGCTATTCTAATGGAGCTCCAGAATGTGCAAACTGAATGCTTTTCACTTTCAATTTTCTAAAATTTCTACCATAAATGCAGAACTTTAGATGCTGAAAACCACCTAAATAGCATAAGCACTTTTGGAAATGTACCCAAAATTTCCAAGGGGAAAAAAAAGTCACAATTGTGAGAAAAAAATTAATCTCAGAAATCTTGAGCTTACAGCCAAATAAAAAAGCTTGACTGCTTCAGTGGCTGTAAATACTTTATCTAAAACTGACTTCAAATACATGTTTGCTCGTGACTGGATTTGTAAAAATGCTTTTATTTCGTATTTGCAATATGTCATTTGTTCTTGATTTCTGTCACTAAAGTTTTTTAAAAAGTGTTGTTGGAAAAGGTATGCAAGCTTGAAGAATTGGGTAACCAATTGATACTCATTTACATTTAATAACATCCTGTTGTTCCTGGGAGCACACTTCCTGTAATAAAAGGGCATCTCTCTTTGGGTTTTTATGCAGCAATTTGATACAACCTTCCTCTGGTGTGAATAGATATTACAGAAAATGCATGCTCTCAGGTCTGTTTGTATGCACTTCCGTTTGGAACAGTCATTGCCATTAATTTTGGTTTGGGTTTTTTTTAGTCATTACAGTAGGCAGAATAATTTCTAAATCAAGATCCTGTATATCACTTTTCACCACAAAAGCTTTCTTTTGATGCTTGCTCTCATAGCTTTTCCTATTAACATGGCTATTCTTGGACTCAAATTGCAATTGCATGTCTGATCTTTTCTTTGCGTTCTGATTACCTCTTGCTTCATCAGTCCCATCTCTTTTATAAATAAGACAAAATAACAGCTTGAAAGTCAGCTTCCATCTCTCTTATCATTGGATGCATCAGCTAAAATGTAAAAGATGCCTGGGAAAAAACCAAGTCTTTCCTCAGTTAATTAAGGATGCACTTTCTATAATTAATACAAATTATCATTTAAATAACTTTGAGAAAAGGAAACAAGGAAAATTTCTTGGCTGTGAATATCAGAGTTCTGCCAATGCACTTAAGGAGGTCAAATGATCTGACAACATGCCTAAACCCTCATATGGTAAAATAATAAAAAGGAGCAAGAATTCCTGTATAGCGTTCCAATTTAACTGTGCTGAGAGATTTCTTAAAGAGAAATATGGTATAAGGGAGGAAGTAAAAATGTAAGAAGAGAACAATTAAATTAAATTATTTTATTTGTGTCTTCCAAAATGAACAGCTGTAATATGTTACTGCGTATTTTCCTCTGTTATACTCTTTCTTGACATAGATAAGTTTCTGACTAATTGAAGGCTAATTAAAAAGATTTTTCCATCTTCTGCTTTTCCTTGCTACAATTTCTTATGGACACAGATATTCTGTAAAGCAATGCTATACTGTAAAACCCACTGATTAAAAAAAATAAGGCATTCCCATTTTGTTTTGAAAATATCCTGCATAAAGATATCGTTAGCATTTTTTAGACCTTCACAACAGGCCTCATCTGGTGAAGTCAGTGCAAGTCTTTCCACTGACATCAATGGGCAGTGGATCAGGGCTCATTTATGTCCTACTTCTAGCTGTGTTTTGTCCATTCTTTTATTCTACGGTGTTTTCATGCTGAGATTTGTTGAAGTTGATAAGGCAATTCTTGCATTTCTTTGTAGTTCTACACAAGTGGCAAATACCGTGTTTAGAAGCATCTTATAATCCAGTGAGTTTTTCCAGTTATTTAATAATCCTATAGAAAGAACAAAGAGAAGTAACTATTTGTAATGAGAGGATATAGATCAACAGGGTAACTGTGTAGGCACAGTTTTGGCTAAAGACCACGAAACCCCAGAAACTTCTAATATAAGAGCTGCCATGGGACTTTAAGGTTTCAGTTTCAGCTCTTGTATGCAGAAAGCTGCTGCTGTGCTTTCAGGGCACATCCCATCCACCACTTTGGACTTAATACTCACCCTAATAGGCACTGTTTTATTTGACTTCTGCAAAACTTAGAAAAAAAAGTGGTTTTCCTAGAGATTTTTGATACATAGTAATGATGCATTTACCTCAGTGTGAGTGTTCTGCCCTTTTTATAAAAAATATGGTCTATAGCTGGCCAAAGCTACTCATACTAATTGTCTATTCTGGAGTAATTTTGGATTTAAGGAAGGAAGAGCCTGTTGACTGCCAGTTTCTGCAGTGGAGGATGGTCACATTTTTCCTTTGGAGGGTAGCTCTGGAGGAGAGAGAAAGGAAGCATGAAAAGCTAGAGCAAGTCACAAGAGAGCTGTGGCATCTGGGGTGGATTTGCCTAATGCCTCTCTCAATTTTGCTAAAATCTTGATAATTCAGTGATCAGATGATTCTCAGGAATGATAGAAGGAGAAACTGAGACAGGCTTGCTGCTTCTCTCACAACAGTAATGGGAGAGTGGTAAACAAAGGTCAGTATGGGTCTTCCAGTCTTCCTGTAAAAAACAGTATCTTTTTTCACACTGAAGTGTTGCTGTGCATCACATTTTGATTGCCTCTAAAAAAAGAACAAAATACCTCCCCCCATCAATTCCCCATCAGAATACGGTAATGAAATGCCCAGCTGCAGATACAGCAAAATTCATTCCAGTTTTGCTCAGTTATTGTCTGTCTCATCTTTAGCAGATGGCTGGACGATGATGTCTGCAGTAATAAAAACATTAAAAACAAAAATTGCCAGCTGAATTGGAAAACTGACTAATTTCTATTTTTATAATGTGGTACATGAAGCTATTATTTCTCAAGCCAGTAATGGCCATATTCAGGAACAGCTATGTGAGAACATTTAGTGGAGGGGAGCAGTACTGGATTTCTCCATCTCTTGACTTCTGGGAAGAAATGGCACCTCACATTACATATAAAGTAAATACACACACACACACACACACACACACATATATATACACACACACACACACACACACACACACACACACACTGCTTCCATATGTTATTAAGAAGAAGTGTTAACTGTAACATACTGGTAGCAGTGAGACAGATTGTCCCCTGGTGAGACAGAATATCTCTGAGGTTTGCTTCGGCACTGCTTGCCCAAGGCCACGTATGTTGTGTGGGCAGCACTGCATGTCACCTCTATGCTTACAGTGAGAGAGATGTCTTTAGAGCAGTCAGTAACATGGACATGCTTTTGAAAGAGTATGGCCTTCATTTGCATTCCAGGTTCTCCCCTTGCTCCCTAGTATATACTGTGTTTTTAGCTGTGAGAATAGAATAGAATAGAATAGAATAGAATAGAATAGAATAGAATAGAATAGAATAGAATGCAAAATTGCTCAGGTAGAATTTTTTCTCCTACAGGTTTTATGTTCTGAATTTTACAAAAATAGAGGCTAAACCAGTCACGTACTGAGAGGTGACAGAAAGTGATGAGCAAATGATCCTGTCAGAATATTTGCTGGATAATGGTCTTAATTCTCTTTATACTGGATAGATCTCTAAATGACAGAAGATCATATGGCACTAGTTCATTAATTCATGTGAGCAATATTTCACTCCCGGAGAGTGAGATTCTATCACTCTATCATTGAGATGCATTGTTGTATTGGGAACTTCTGTGAATTTTTAACCTACTCAAAACACAGATTAAGGCTTTTGAAAGGGGAGGTGATTTTCAGAGCTGTGGCTTAATAGCCCATTGTTTGAAATACAGTAGAGGATTCTGATTTTCAGGAATTGCTAAACTTCCTTCTTGAACTCAGACTCCACAGTGATATCTTGATTATCTCAGATAATCCTGTTGTCAATATCCTGACATTTAGAACATCCAAACAGCTTAGCAGTTGTTGCATATATCCTAGCAGTAATATTCTCAGTTAAATGTCTGTCCTAAGATTATATTGAGATTTGGGTGTTGGCTTTTTTAATTAGAGAAATTCACTGGCCTACAAAAACAGCAGTTTTGTTTTCTTTATGGAAAGTGCATGAAGAATCCTACATCTGGCATCTCAGATCTTTTGTTTAATTAGCATAACACATAGTATTAAATAGAACAGCCTCTTCATTTTTTTATCTTTCAATTTCATGTTCTGTTCAACAAGGAGGCATCAAGAAATGTGAAATATTGTCCTGCTGTTTTGTTTTTGGCTCTTAAAATTTGTACTGCACTAATTAATATTAGGTTATTTCAGCTTCTATGGCCAAAAAATTAATCAGTGTATTGTTCTGTTGATGACAGAAGATGCACAAATCAATTTTTACACATCTTATCACTTATTTTGGAAAAAAAAATCCATTTCTGAGTGTTGGGGATAAAACAGAATTTTTATTTGTTGTTCTTTTGTTTCAGCTAGGACTGTGCACACCTTCTTTATTGATTTATGTTCAGACCTACCTACCGAATAAGACTTTTTCTTTCCCCTTGCCATCCACTGTAACCTGACATCATAGTTTAGGAAGGGTATTCTCCAATTTAGTGTTCCTAAACTTTAGTTCATGAAACTATATGCCTCTCATTCACTTCCCTCTCCCCCTCCCCCTGCCGGCGGCTGGAGAGGAGAATTAGAGACACAAAAGGTAAAGAGCATGGGCTGAGATAAGAACAATTTACTGGAAATGACAATGAGATGAGAAAACGAACAGCAACAATACCAATGACAGCAGACCACAACTCAGAAGCGAGGCCTTCCCTATTCCTGGAAAATGATGTGCGGTGATATAGAATAACCTCCGGGTCGTGGCCATACCTTTCCTGGCTACTGGAAAAATTAACCCTGACCTGGCCAAAACCAGGACACAACTGTAGTGACAGGTTTACCTTTCAGTGGCAGATAGGGATGGACCAAAGCTTTGAAAACCAGAGTATTGCAGTCATTCTTTTTTTAATTCATCCATTTTAAAAACAAATGCAGAATGCTACTGGCCAACTTTATAACAGTGTGGGAAAAAATGCATGTGTGCAAAAGTGTTTCAGAACTACCAATGCAAAGACTGACAGAAGAGAAATTACTTAGTCTCAGTTTTCTGTTTTCCAGGTGATGCTTGCCATTTCATTATCTCAAAGAGAATATAAAATACCTTTCTGTGTGGCTTTTTCCGTTAAAGACTGTATTTAAATCTGAAATTCCTTTAGAGATCAAAAATGGACTTGGACTTGTCCTTTATCTACAGAATATGAACTTTTAAAATAAGATACTCCCTGCCTTCTGCACTTTGTCACTAAAGGTTTTGCTGAGCTAGACATGGAATCTACATATACAACAGCCACTAATTTCTCCAGTCTGCTGTTTATCGCACTTAAGAGTCACACAGTAGGTGGGCAGTTCCACACCTTAGTGATACCTTCATGCAAGACACATCTGCCACTGCTTGCTTTGGACTTGCCATCCATTAGGTTTCATTCATGGTCTATACTTACTATATTTGAGAGGTGATGACCAGTCAGTCCCCATCCACTTTTGCTATGTTGCTACTCATGATTTTATAAAGCTTTGTCATATTTTTGCCCAGCTGAGTCCTTTCCAGGCATGACAACCCCAGGTACTCAACTGCTCCATGTATGCCAGCTGCCACACATCCTATTAGTACTGCTGCCTCTCTCTGTACCTCTCCCAGCTGCACTCTACCTATTTTGGAGACAAGGGACTCACCTGCACATAGGATTCATAATGCAGCATGGGTTTACACTGGGGAAAAGCTCTGTTCTTTTCTTTCTCTGTCATTTTTCCTTACCTAATATATCCTATAATTTTATTTGTTACTTCAACTGCTACTGAGCAGTGAGCTGATGTTTTCCTAGTTCTTACATCAGTTATAGCTTCCATGCTTTTCCTGTCTGTCACTTTTCCTCTGATGGTGGTCATCTCAGAAAATCCTGATTTTATATACTTGGAGTTTTTTCCCCTCATTTTTGAAGAACTACTCACCCAAGGCTATTTTTGAATCTGCCACATGCTAGTTTCATTTGATATTCTCTACTTCTTGTATTGGAAAAATCTGAAGAATTAGTAGACCTCAAAAAAGATGTTCAATGTATTAAATTATCCTTTTATTCTGTTATCTTGTTTAACAAACAAGTCAAGCTAATGCTTTCCACAATGATCTGATGGTCAAACTGTAAGTAATTTTTTAGCAATATTTTAAGATTTAGGACTTCTTAAAAAGTTATGTTAAATAACATTTTTATGCAACTCATAAGAGTGGCAGGAAATAATATTGGAAGCAGTCATCTTCATGTTTCTTTAAAGATTCCCTCAAAGAAATATATGACAGAGTACACAGTGATGTGTTATCCTAAATTAACAGCTCTGAAGCAAGAAAATTTCCTTGTAAGCTTTAAAGGACACTATGGGACACTATGAGAGACACTAGTGAGAAAGAGCATTCTCACCTACACAACTGAGCCTGGCATAGAGTCACTCCAAACATCTGTTTGGACAAACATTCACATTTCTAGCTTGCAAAATCAATGTAAATATTTTATTCATTATTTTGCCTTCATTTTAGTTTTGTAAAGCTGAAATTTTGGGAAATAGTCAGGGAAGCTTCTCTTTTGTATGTGTCTAATACAACCTAACACTATATTTTACAAAATTAATCTCAATCCTTGATACCACATTTTCATTTTTAATTTCTTATGCATACTTCCATCATTACTTGTAACATATTGTATTCATTAGCTATAGTCATTTCCCACAAAAGAAAATAACTGAACTGGCAAACTCTATTGCATTGAAGGATGGAGTTTGCAATACATGTTTGCAAAAACTCACATATAATGCACAATCTCTTTCCTCCTGACATGGAGTAGCAGGAGACCTACTGGACTGGCGCATGCTTCCTATACTACCTCTGAGGGGAGCCATTATCCAACAGTTGTGATCATTGCCAAGAAACCATATCTCTGCAATCCTTGCAGAAGCCTGATTCATATGATTACATAGGCCTGATTCTTCTCCTATTTAACTGATGTGAATCAAAAATAGGCTGCAGCCACATAGCCTTCACGGCATGTTGTGATGGAACAGACATAGAATATGACTAAAACCTTTGCAGCCCAATCTGTTGTTTTCAGTATGGTGCAAAAATGAGAAAAAGTCAAATGAAACTGCCTAGAAAAAATAACTTTCAGTTTTTCTTCATTTCAGTATCTGGTTGTGTGTGATTTGGTAAAGCTCATTCGGGATAGAAGACATTCTTAGCTACTCCAAAGCTTGAGCAAATATAACTAAACAGTTATAGAATATTACTCTTGACTTCAATACTTGTTTTTATGGTCCTCTACACATTTATCTGAAATTGGAGATGCATTCTGAAGTTTGGAATTACATTTTCAATTGAAACCCTGAGTGACAAGCATAATTTTTTAGCCCGCAACTTCATTTGGAAAGGTGGAGGGGAGATGTAGAAGAAGGTAGAGGAAGAGAGATGAAACAATGCAGCTAACAGATAGGGAGATGGTTTATAATCATTATTGCTGTGTTATCACTCATGTTCACAAAGGAAATATCCCATGTCTTTGTGCACTTTGCATTACTTCTTAGACTAGTGGAGATTGGTTTGCAAATGTTTTTAAGTACTGAATTGTCGTGATATACTCGTAGAAATATAACTGATTTACTGAGGAGGACAACAACAATAGTACTGAGAAAATTACCTTCTTAATTACAATCCTCTAAGAAACACCTTCTCAAAAACTCTACAAGGAATGGGCAAATTATATAGTTAAAGGCTGCATTGTATGTGAGAGCTTAGTGAAAGCTTTTCCTTTACGTTGAACTATTTCCTTTACTATTGAAACTGTTTCATAGGATATTTACTTTAAATGCAGACTAAATGTGTTTTATTGGTTGCAGTGAAGCCTAGCATGATAGACATAAGAAAACTTCCTTAAAAGTGGAAAACTTCATCTGTTTGAAATACGCCAGTGTTTTTCATTACATTTTCTTCTTAACCTCTGTATTTGTTAATATATTTTATTTTATACTTCCTAGAAGGCAAATGACTGAAAATTCAATTTCGAATAAACTTTAGAGTTCATGCTTTTCAAATGACTCTAAAAGAAGTCATGGTAAATTGTTTCATCTTCACTGTGTAGATCCTGCTGACTCTTAGCCAGGCACAACAGTGTGACACTGCCAAGTGCTTGCTGTGATCTATAGGATCAGGACAAAAACCTTAACAGAGTAGCTGGTGTGGTTAGTAATTATTTTCTTTTTTTTCTCAGTGATTTTTTTCCTAATGAGGGATTGTCAAGAGATCAAAGGTAATGATGTCATTTCATGTCCCCAGTCTCCTTATTTCGGATATGCACAGCAGACCAGGAGCAGACTAGGGGTAGTGTCTCTTTCCTTCTATTTAGAGACTCTTAAAAATGTTGCAAATTGTGGGGTTTTGCGAGGAACGGAGGCACTTATGTTTTGGAATTTGGACTCAGACCACTGCTAGATCATTTCACACAGACTTCCAAAAAACTAGAAACCCCAAAACCCAATCATATGATAACTTCTGGCTGAACTCCTGCCCAACTTGAACTAATGTCAAATATTGCTTTAGCTAAACTAAACCTCTCTTGGTCCTGGCTTTCAAATAAAACAGTTGTTATTTTTGTTTTGTTTTTCTCCCTGTTAAATGAACAAATCTGCTTGGGATGTCCTTAAACATTCGTGCACCGATTCACTCCAAAGTAATAGTAGATGACTAAGACAAATGATCTGAGTTACTGATTTCATGGCTGGAGAGAGTGAGTAAGAAGTGCACTCTGTCCCTTGGCTGTCATACACTGCTTTACCATATCTCCATTAACACCCCAGTGAATGTGTTGATTACTGCTCTGGATTCTCTATTTAATAAACTGTATGAAGCTCTCACTGGAAAAACAAATTAGTAGTTTGACTTATCTGTTTTTATCTTGGCACAATGATGCATTTTTCCTAATCAGCTGGTTTGAAGCAAAATAAGGGGACCAAGTTTCATTTGAAGTGCACTGAAGTACCTCCAGCCTACAACTATACAGCTCTTTGCTGACAGCTCGTGCACTCAAAATTTGGGCAAGGTTTCCATGGCCCAGTACCAAAATAACATATTACAGTAGTTTTTTTGAGTGCTTGAAAGGCATGGCGATGACCTAAGACTAGAATTTTGTCCAAACCTAAAGATCTGTTCCAGCGTATTCCAGTCAATCCTTACCTTGGGATTTAGGACTAAAGGCAGGGATTCAAAGTTTGCTTTTATTTATGAACATTGTGTGGGAGACCTGCAGAGTTTAGAGCTGAATAACTTTCAAGTCTATAGGGATAAACGTGCCATGTGCTTCTGGAAGAATCCTGATGTTTTTCTCAGATAACTGTTTCTATACTCACAAATCTGTAAGTTTCTTCAAAGCCACCTTGCCATGAGACATAACAGGGAGAGGCCAAACACCAAAAGACCTAAAATTGTAGCTTGTAGTAAAATGGATACAGGTCAGCATTAAATTCAAGCTATAACATATCAGCACTTACCAAGTTTGGAGAGGAAGACACTGCACTTCAGATTGCAAAGAATTTTTGGAGCAGTGATGAAGATTTTACTGTAATTCCAAGTCACATGCCTGTAAATTGCCTAACAAAGTTCTTATTATTCCCCTTCTGGTTTGTTTTCTTCATGGCATGAAAATTGAGGTTGAGATGCTTTATTACTCCTTAAATGTTGAGAGAGAATAACAGAATGATTTGGCCGCCAATTCAGACAGACAGATGGTATGGATTTATTTGGTTCCTATTGAAGAGTGCTTCCAGCAGCTGCTGAAATGGAAAGCAAACACATGAATCTTGAGATGGAGGGACAGCTTAAGCCCAGATTTGTAAACATAAAATTTTTATGTCTTTTCCTTGCTAACTCAAAGATTATTCTTGCCAACTTTTCAAAAGTGTTATACATATGCATGAAACATATGTATCTGCTGATTCAGGTCATAAATTGTAAACACCCAAACCATGAAACAAAAGGAGGTAGTAACTTTTTACAGTGTTGTCTAACAAGGCACTATTCCATTTTTAAGAGAGAAAATGGATAGGGTCAAAATCTATAACCAGTGAAACAAGCTGAGCAAGCCAAATAATTTTCTATCAAATTGAGCTTCACCTACTGGCACATTTATTACCTTAGGACAAGTAAACAAAGACATCTCTATTAAACTAACTTACTAAAAGTGTTACAGTTTCATAGGTATTGTTTCCTCCTCCCTCTCATTGATTTTGTTCCTTTATCTTCATTCTCTTCTACTTAGTCATTAAAAATGAAGGGCAGGAAATTAAAACAGTAAAAAAAAAAAAAAAAAAAAAAAAAAAAAAAACCAAAGGAAAAAAGGTAAGAAGAAGAAAATCCAATAATTGTAATATCAAAACCTGAAAAGTAGTTGATTTAAAAGTGTAAACATTAAGTTTTTTGAATTTTTCTTGAAACATACTTGCCATTTTTCATCCAGTCCTGCTGCCAACTTTCTGACTGTGTAGTACAAACAGCTTTTCAGCTACTCCTACAATGGTGCATTCAGAAAAAGATGCATGTGCTAATGGCACCTGCACAGCCACTCATTTATGGCAGTCAAGGAGCAAGTGAACATGCCAATCAGATAATATATGTAGGTTGGATAACTATATATCTAACTATCTGCCTGTGTGTGGTACTGTAGCTGAAGTCAAGGCAGTGGGGTGACATGGAGGCTGATATGCTCTCCAGGGTACATCTATTTTCTCCACAGTAGGAAATTGGTTTTGTGATAGTAATGTGTAATTGACATTGCCAGTATAGTATAAAATAAATTTCTAACCTTCTTAGCTTTATTTTCAGATTCAAAAAAAGAAAAATTAATCTGAAGCAGTAGGCTTGTCAACATCATATCTATTTAATTATTTTTCCTGTAATATAAATATATGCAGATGTTTTATTATATAGTTATCCCTTGCATTAAAGGGATAGTATGTGTGTTTATATGTATACATATATCTCTATATCTATATGTGTGTATGGTGAGCATATTTCTTCAATGCAAGCAGATGACTACAACAAGAATATTAATCTCTGAAACTGAAAATATTAAGGCCTAGGGACTATTGACTAGACATTCTATTAGAGCTGTGAAATAATTCTTGCCACCAGTATTTCTAATGAAGACCATCTGCAAATAGCTTTATTTTTGGTTCCAAAAAAGCATTCAAATTGTTTTTAATCCAGTTGAACTTTTCAGGGATTAGCTATTATGTTCTCATTACTCCTTTTACTGACAAATAACTTTCAGGAGCAATTCCATCGTCAAACCAGTTCACCAAGCAGAATATTTTGTTTCATAAATGGGAAAAACAAAACCAACAAAAAAACCTCGGAAGAAATCACAAAAACAAAAAATCGAAGGCAATCTTCTACGTCTCCATAAACTGAGTTTAAAATTCTCTGATCTTATGTAGTGCGCAGTTCTAGGTAATAACACTAACTTTCACAGGGTAGGATATCCAGAATATTCTGGATATAATATTTTACCACTTTTTAAACACTAGGCTGAAAAAATAACTGGGAGAGTCAAAAACACACTTGTGGCTTTTCTGATTGATTCATTATTGTCTTTTAGGAATTTACCTAGTTGTTTTAATTTTCTTTAGAGGAAATGTAAGCAAAATTAGCAAACGAGTGTATGATGCATATGGAAAAAAGAACAGAAAATCTGTAGGTATTTCCATTCTGACCTCAAGGAAACTTAGCTTACTCTTTGACTAAAAGGTTTTCTGGATTCTCCAGAACTGTATTCTTTACAGAAGATTATATCCTTTTATTGATTCACGGGAAGCAGAGGAAAGGTGGCATTGCGTTAGAATGCATATGAAAGGCAAGAGTATCAACTGATGGCACATTTCTTTGTTTGTCATGCAACTAACCTTTCATGTTTTCAGTTCTGGTCACTGTTAGAGGAAATACAGAAATATATACCCAGAGGTACAATGCTTCTTCATTCCAGTCTGTGCTGATTTTCAGGCAGGAGGTCTGACCAAACGGTTGTTATGGTCCCTTTTGGATGAAGATCCAGAAATTTTAACTGCTAGAGCTAGCATATTATTTAGAGTCTTACAGTGGGTTTCTAATTGATTCAACATTAAAAAAAACCCCAAAACAACAAAGCAAAACAAAAAAAGAAAACCAAATAAAAACACCCCGATGTCCCCAGCCTTGATATTTCTATGTGTAGGGCAAAGTTGTCATCTAGTGGAAAATGGAATACTTCACTGAAGTCAAAATGAAGTTACAATGATGTACTTGAGATGATGCACTTCTACCAGATTGAACATCAAAGTCAATGTTTCTGGTATGCATTACTGCAATTCACTGGTAGAGTGTTTCTAATAATTATCCCAGTAAGATCCACAGAGAATTGAGAAACACCCTGTTTTAATTTACTTTGCAGATCCATAAGCCACCTCTGAAGTTATCCAGGATTGTCTATGTTGCATTCTGCCTGGTGTGCCTTTGGACAGTATCTTCTCTGCACTTCTCTCCTGTCCTTCCTCCACCCATTCATCCAGCAAGGGATTTCTAGCAACAGCCCTGCCTGACTTGACTGTGTCATTTAGGCCTTGCCACTCAGCATGCTCTCTCCCTGGATGCAGTCAGGAACTTGGTCCAGAATCCTAGAGATCAGCAGTGGTGTGGCACAGTTCAGCCCGCTGGAAATCTGGGAGGAGAGAGCCTGGTAGTGTGCATGCATGTGTGAGAATGTGGGAGCTGAGATCCTCCCCAGTGCACTGTGCTAGGAGGCAAAACACAAGTCAAAACCAGACACCTACTTCTTGCAAGAATCACACAAAAAATGCTGTGACAGGTGAAGTAAGTGCTTTGCTCTCCTCATTTGTGTGCAAAAAGCAAAACCCTTAGTGTTAGTCCCTGCAGACGAACATTTGCAGGTCCATGGCTGCCTTGGAGCCTCCCACCACATCAGATCAAGGAAATGCTCAACAGTCCTGGGATATTTGTCAACAGAAACCAAACCATGCTTTTCCACAATAGCTGAGCTATGTGCGTCTGAACTGCTTCCCCTGGTTTTGTTAGCCATTTCCTGGCCTGGGAAACAGACTGTGGGTTTTGGGAGGGTTATTTGCCGTGGGGCTCCCCTACCACATCGCAGCATTGTGGATGGGTGGCACTGGGAGAGAGAGAAGCCATGGGGCCATGCAACATTGGGAACCCAGTAGGGACTGGCTCTACCCCAGCAGTAACTGGTAGCAGCTGGTCCAGGCCCACCTCTGTGTTTCACTGTGCTGTGCACAGGCTGGCACATGGTGGCTGTGTAGAATAACTACTGACAAAATAGCATTGGGCGAAGGTGTGTGGAGACAGCCAGCAGTGCAACAGGGTGATTGGTGCCTGCTGTTCTGGGTTTTGTATGTGACCGTTTGCTAGGCAGGCTAGGTCATCTGACAACCTAGAAGTTGGTATTTCATTGGCAGTGGTGGAGCAGAGTCTTCATGTAAGGGAGCGAATTCAGAGAAAAGCAGGAAATGAGGAGGAATGTATCACTTTTTCAACACAAAGAGCAGGCCTGCCTGCTGGTCTGGAGCTTTCTGCACTTTTTATAGATTACAGGAAGCTCCAGTTCTTTCAGGGCTCTACCAGATGCAGGACTAGTGTGGAAGCTCATGCCTAGCAGGAAGGATACAGGTTGTGCCCATCGTAGATGAGGTGTACATGTGCCAAGGCATTTTTGAACATTTTTGAGAGTGTGGAAAATTATTGCACACAGTGGTGCAGGGTCTGTCTCCTGTCTTATTGGATATACACTGGCAGAACAGGAAAATTCCTGGGGATCATCCACACTAGTGAGCATACAGAAAAAGAGGTTTCCTCCCTGGGATTTCATCTAGGGCATAGCACTGTGCGTAGAAAGAACCGGACACTATGTGCATTGTCAGAGAATTTGGCCTCAGGGGAGCTAACAGGGATGCTGTGACAGGATACTGCAGACACAATGACTTATATTTCCAATCAGGATTAATAATTGTTCAGGCCATCAAACATAAATAGGTGGTGTTTAGACAAATGAATTTTATATCAAGCTTTTGGTCATATGTATTCACGCGCTGCCACATCAATTGAAAGCAGGATGAGAGCCATCAAAGCAGCAATAGGTTATGGGCAATCTGACCTGATGAGTCCTGGGAAAAGTGTAGGTTTCAGTGCTGAGTACACAAATCAGCCATGCTAAGCCTGCATGGGAAAAGAACAGCCAGAGTATATTGCTCATCAGTATGGCATGAGACGAGTCAGTCTGAAGTTTATGCACACACACAGTGGGCACATGTATACTCTTCTGGGTTTTGGGGTTGATTTGTTTACTGATGTTCTTATGGCTGTGTTAGCAACACCATGCCTCAAAGTGTCTGAATCTGTTGCTGTCACTGAAACAATGATAACCAGATACAGAACTCTGTTTCTTTGAAGAGGAAGGATACCATAGGGACAGAAATCACAGATCTACAATCCATCGAATAAAGGCAGAGGAGAATTCACTGGTTCTGACAGCTCTCCTCCCTGGCAAGCTGACTACTTGGTCCTGAGGTCTGACGCTTATTTTCCTTTTCCTGCTTCTGAGTCATACAGATTCTTTCCCACCATGATTAGGTGGGAAGCATACTGCCCGGGCTGACATGACACTTGTATAGGTGGCATCTCTTCATGTTGTTCATACTCATATTGGCTCTGGAAGAACATTTGGCAAAAGCCATCAATTATGTGCTTTAATTGAGAGAATTTGCTGTGAAGTGCAGTTATGAGATAAGCTAAAATATATACAGTAAATGAAAGAAGTCTCTATTACAGCAGCATAACTCACAGCTACAAAGCTACCTATGCTTGTAAAGTCATTGGAGTAGCAGTACAACACAAATTGAATGTGAAAATTTGGCTCAGACATGTATATCTCATTTCCAACTTTTAGAATTCCATGGAATTAAACTCCAAAACATTTCAGTACTTCTGTTAATGAACAAAATTTAGAATTTTTGTTAGTCACAGTTCTAAACAGATTACAGATTACGCTGATGAGATTTTTCAAACTCCTGATTTTTAGAGTAAAAAAATTGTGAGCAGCGTGAAAAGTGAATTTTCCCCTCTATTTGCTATCTCTTTCAGTAAAAAAGCTTGCCAGAGCTCAGACAGGCTGCCAAGATTGCAAACGCTAAGCAATTCATAAATGTGGGCACACCACCTGTGCCTCTGCAGTCCAGGCAGGGCATTGGCATCCCATTTGGAGGGAAAACAAGAGGAAACCATTTCTGACTCACTGAGACAGGTGGAGGAACAAAGCAGTGGCTTTGGCTTAATCATGGAATTGACTACAGGAAAATTTTTATTGCCAAAGGATACACTCTATTTGTGATCAGTTTCACTGTTCTTGGCTAAAAATATGAATATTTCTCTTTGACTCTCTTCCATTGACTTATCAGCACATGAGTGAAGCCTTCTTCTGGTGTTGGCTTAGTTAAAAGAGCCATCTTTCTAGGCCTGATACAAATGCTGCTGCAGTCAACCAGATAGGAAAAATATTTAGTCACCAAAGAGCCATCACACCAAAATATGGAGCATTTGTTACAGCCTTGAGTTATGACTCAGACTGATGGCTAAGAAAAGGATCTCTACATTTTCATTTGTTCTTTAATTATTAATTCTTATAAGAAACATTAAAAACAGCCCTGTTCCAACTTCTTGAATTAGAAAGACTTTGTTTCCTTCAAGACAGAATTTTTTACAAAACTAAAATATTTGAAATATTAGCAAATTTAGATACAAAATTATTAAAGAAAGATCAGCACGGTAACAAGATAATACAAAATTATTGAAATTAAGTGCTCCATCTGCACTCAGCTCACACATTTTTTGGATTTTCAATTTGTGGAAATTATTGAGATTTTTGACTTTCAACCTTACCCGAGAGGAAAAAATGCAAGCAACTCAGAACTTTCTGCAGTAGGAGAAGGGAGTTCCCTATCCTGCTTCAGTCCCATTTGGTTGCTCTCCGTTGTGAAGTTATTTGCAATGGGTGACTTATTCCTGTAATTTATAAAGGCCTTCTAATAGAAGAGATGAGATGAGGCAATGGAAGTTGGTAAGTACTTCCTGAGTATGAAGACCAAAGCAGCTCATAACTTGTGCTCCCCCCCTTCCCTTCTGCTCTATTCATTCCTCAAACTGGCATTATTCCTTGTATTTTTACTGGGCAAAGACAAGTTAAGCACCTACTAATACATAAGTCTCAGCCACACTCAGAGACCTTAATGAAGGTTAAACTTCCTGCAGATTAGGTTTCAAAACATAAGTATATTTTTGAATGCAATTAAAAATCTTAATAGGTTTCCCAAAGTCAATCCAGAATAAAGAACATTCCTCTTTGGCAAGTTGCAAATAATGGAGAAAATTCTAACCACAATGTCTCTGAAGCTATCCCTAGAGTCAAACTGGAATTTTTATTGCTGCATTGCCTTTTTAGTCATGCCACTTTTTAGCACTGTTAGTTTTAGAAGTGAAGGATAAATCTATGAGCAAAAGTTTCTGATGCCTTTAGAAGCAGCTTATTCAGCCTGTGTTGTTTATGACTACAGGTTATTCCATTTCTTTCAAACCTCTGCATTGCTAAGGTTTCCAGGAAGTTGTCAGTACTATGGCATATATTGGCAAGTAATGTTATACACTGCACTAAGGATGGCTATCATTCCAGGCTGGTGGAACTTAACCACGTTCATGTGAGGTGGGTTGACCTTGGCTTGACACCAGTTGCCTACCAAGCCACTCTATCACTCCCCTCCTCAACAGGACAGGGAGGGGGAGAAACTAAGATGGAAAAAACCTCATGGATCAAGAAAAAGGCAGTTTAATAAAGCAAAAGCAAAAGTTGCCCATGCACAAGCAAAGATAAAAAGCAAAATATTTTGTTCTCTACTTTCCATCAGCAAGCGATATCCAGTCACCCAGGAAGTAATGGTTACAATGGAAGACAAATATCTTAGACAATGAATGGCCACGCTTCCTCCTTTTTTTTTTATATCTGAGCAGATGTCAGATAGTGTGGAGTATCCTTTTGGTCAGTTTGGGTCTGTTGTCCTGGTTATCCTCTCCCAGCCTACTTATGTGGGTGCAGAATGTTGGAGAGAGAACGCTGATGCTGTGCCAGTTGCAGGTGTCCTTGCAACCAGCTCAGCACCTTGTTATTTCTATGCCATATAACTGCTGAAACCAGTTATAACCCCTTCTATAGCAGCATTTCAACTGCTGCACCTTAAATTTGGACTTTTCTGCATTATTGAGTACACAAAACTGTACTTAAGCATTTGTAAGACTTTCCAGACTCAGAAAGTTGTAGTGTGGTAAGTCTCCTTAAAGTCTATGTGTTTATGAGCTGAAAATAATTTAAAATGTAGCTATCTCTTTTTGAGCATAGATATAGAAATATTAGGGAAAAAAATATTCTTTCATTGGTTAGCATGGTTAAAGCAGCAAGCACCCTCATTTCCAGCTAGGAACAGAAGTAAAAGCTACAACCCTCTCCTTCCTGGTCCTCATAAATCTGAATCCTATGTCCTGCAAACAAGCAGGTTATAAATCAAAGGGACATAAATTTCATGAGTTCTCTACACAGAATGTTTTGCTCCCATATGAGAGCCAGTAATAGTCATCAAAACACAAATAACTTGATTTCACCCTTATGCTAAGCAATGCCCTTTCAGATTATCAGACTCTGAACATGGTATTTAAGATCTATCAGAGTAAAGGAAGTCAAAGGGAAAAAACAGTGAGTTCTGCTTTAGGACCTGCTGATCAGTAAAAACATTTTTACTTATACCTAGAAGAGATTGGTTCCATGTGCAAGCTCACAGCAATGTAATTCCTAGAAGTTTATATGGACATTTACTCCCCAATAGATACCAGTAGTCAAAGTACCTGTAAGAAAGTCTTAGATGACTAAACTCCAAAATTCTATATGCTTACTATTATCCTCTGAGTTCAGATGGTAAAATATTAAAAGGCAAAACCAGTCTAGTCCCTCTCTGACCAAGACTATCAGTTTGGTGTGGTTCTGCAGGATTTTTGCCTGTGTGTATGCACATTTTAAATGCCATGTATTCATGTGTACGTGTATATTTGCATATGGGACATGTATGCACATACCGCTGTGTGTGTATGAAATATGTATGTGTTATACTTACTTGAAGTGTCTATTTTGCATACAGTTTGTGGTTAGGTTTGTTTGTTTGTTTGTTTAAACTCCTTATCAAGTTTTGACATTCTAGATTTTTGTTTTTAGGAGTTCAAGGACAAGGACTCAAAGATGCATGCAGAGTACAAAACCTATTTCTGGGAAAAAAGAAAAGAAGAAAAACAACATTACAAAAGCAAACTGCTCTCATGACTTGTCCCTCTGTCTCCCACAAAATGATCCTGGCAAACACAATGCACACATTCGTTGTAGGGCATATCACAGTCTTCAGAATTTTCCCTCAGGACCTGTGCATACACACAGCCATGGACACGGTCCGAGTGTCAGTAGATACCATGATTACAGTTATGACAGGAGCTGACTCGGATGCATGCCGTCTCAGAAGTTTGATGTGGCTCGGAGAGCTATGTTTCAGTATGCAGAGTATGCTGTTGCAGGGCTTCCAGATGTGAAGAGGTGACTTTGTGACTGGCTCAGGGGTGCAGTTAGGGAAGAGGGAGTCACAGCTCTTCCCTCCCTTGCCCTCTTCGCAGGTACAGAAGGAAGTCATTCCACATACCCTGCCATATAAATGACTGCAGATGAGGACAGTATGAAAAAGCAAGATAGAAACCAAGGCATTCAGTTTGGTTTTTTAAAGTGTGGTTATATACCTTGCATTGTAATTTGTTTCCTCAGTCAGATTTCTATCAGACATTAATGTCTAATTTATTTTTGTTGTGAAACTATTAATCTAAACCTTTAAAATATACATTGATTTCCTCTGACCTTACGACTGTCCATTATACTGATTTTGTTGTATTCTTTCTTCGAGGCTTGCTTATTAACAAGTTGTCCCTGGGCTGATTTCATTTGGAACACCCCCCACCTTTCTCACGAAGCATTAATATGTGTAGGGCTTTGTTTATATTTCTGACCTCCATGAAGCAAACCCATGGCCACTTTGCAGAAGCAGTCACCATGTTGCCTAGTGGATTGTTCCTAATAAGGGGATACATTTGGTGTCCTGGCAGTAAATTAAAGTATGGTTTGGCAAATATATTTAGGCTTTGATGCTCTGAGTTGTCCTTTCCAAACAAGAGTTTCTGGGTGGTATTTTGAAGCTACGCAGCCTGCTGCTGTTTTCCTGGATGTGATAAAACTGCATCATGCCTGTTGTGTTAGAGGCCATGCTGTATGAATACTGCACATTTAATGATCCCTTCTTATGACCTTTTTTTCCCAGAAGTGGAAATGACAACAAATGAGCTCACGCTGCAAGGACTTGTGTACCTCAAGGTACCTCGGAGCACAGCCAGGGCCTAGAGAGGAGCAAACAGATCCCACAATGGGAGCTGCCAGAGGGGAATATCTCACCCTCAGCCTCTTTCAGAGATGAGCCTTGGCCTTCCAGCTGGTTGGCTGGTGAGAGCCTGAAAATGCCACTTCCACCCTTTGGCTCAGGGCTTAGGTGTGAAACCACATAACTGCCTGCTTGCTACGAGAACTTTCCTGCTTTTCTGGTGGGGGCCATGGAGGGGACACTGGGTCCCTCGGCCAAGTGCCCCCCAGCACATACCACCCACAGTCGTACAGCTGATCACTGCTGCCCAAGGGTTGTGGTCCAGCTCAGCACATCATGGGCACCCACCTGCTGGAAGAGGGAGGAGGGGGAGTGCCAGGAGCATGCCACCCCCACAGCAGGGAAGCAGGGCCCTCCCCAGAACTCCTGCTACCTCTGGACCTCCTGGTCATTTGGCCTCCCTGTCAATACCCCTCGCAGGCATGACATGGCCCCTCATGTGGTCAGCGAGGGACAGGATCTGGGAGCCCAAAATGCAAATGGGAAGACTGATTCCACGTTGATGTGCTGAAATGGAGAGATAGCGTAAATGACACCTTCTTGGCAGTGCCTCACTCAGAATCACTGTGCTTGTCCTTGCAGCTTTGGGAAACCCTTCTCCTCACCTTCCCAAAAAAACTTCCACTTGCAGGACATAAAACTTGCTCACCTAGTCCTCAGGTACTGAAACAACTTAGCCTTTTAAGTCCTGCCTGATTCAATTTTGTATTCTGTTTTCCAGACTGAAGTGAGGCAACATCACTCTCCAAAGTAGGTCCTCACGTATTTTGGTCTATCTAATGCCTGCCAGCAAAGGATTACACATGGTCTTCACTGAGGTGAGGCAGCGCCGTCTCACGTGGAGGAGGCTGAGGTTGCAATAAGGTATGCTGGCTTGATACAGGGTCTCAAATTTCAGCAATTAAGAATAGCAGAAATTTTTCTTCAGAAATGGACATTCAAAGGAAACTTTGCTTTGCACAGCAGCTGCATCATAAGCCTCAAAGGCAGAGAGAGGGGCGATAAGGTATTATATAAAAATCCCAGGTCTCAAGATAATGGCATTTCCAAATGTTTAAAAAAAAAAAAAAGAAAAAGAAAAGGAAAAAGAAAAAAATCTGTCTTCTTCAACCCAAATCTTCAGGTTTAGTTTTAAAAGCACTCCATCAGAGAAATTAAACATTTTACTGCAAGACAAGATTTTGTATAGAAACTTGTGATGAAAAAAAATCTGTTTAGAAATAATGGATGTAAAGAAACCTCCATCCTCTAGTCAGTTCAAATATTCAAAATAGTCAGTTCAGGGTTGAAATAATGCAGGACATTTTTATAGTTTTAGCCAATGAATTGTGAGATGCATCTTCACTTTAGCAGCATATGAATGATCTGTATTTTCAAAGCCTAGATGCTCTCTCTCTTTCTGGACAAAGTTTGAGCTCACATCTTGGGCAATGGTGTCTTGTGAGTTTAATTTTCATATGCTATTATTAAATGTACATACATTTCTATCTGGAGAAGTGGGCAAAACAATAAATTTTAATGCAAAATTTAGCATAGTTCCAGCAAGATTTATATAAAATACCTAATTATGCCAAGATCCAGAAACTTATATCTTCAAGAAACTCTGGGGAAGTGATTTTCCCCATTTCTGCTGCCGGTGCTCATGAGCAGAACTACGAAGTTCGTACCTTACTATGCCAAAATACTGCTGGCAAACATTTTTTTACATGAAACACTCTGTAATTAAACACTTGTAGATGGCTGAACTCAGTGAGTTATGAATGTTCTGGGACATATAAAGAATCCCTACAACAAGAATTCATTCCATAATTTGAGTCAACAAAGCAAATGAGTTCTAAGCACAATTTAATGAAGTCTGCAAGACAACATAGTTATACTTCTCTCTCATTTAAATGGTCTTACGAGAACACTGCGCTTACACAACGTCTTTTAAAAGGTGGGGAAAGGAGCAAGAAAGGAAAATTCTTCATGTTTTAGTCAAAACATAACAGTTAATGTTCCTAAAAGCACATCTCAGACGAAAGGACAAGTGTGAAACTTGTAGAAAATACCATAAATTCTTCTGGAGACGAGAGCTGAATGTTTCTGCTTTCCCCCCTCTGAATAATTTCCACAGATCCTGAGAGACCATTTCATTCCCACTCTTTAGTACTGCAAGTGCCAGTGCAACTTATATTAGTAGGTCTATGCTAAAGTTGCCCAGCTGCTAACTTTTTGATTGTTTTTGTCTTGTGAACCATAGATGCTCTACAGCAACAGATGAAAGTCACAGGGAATTTTTACACTGTTTGGTTGAGAAGAAGAGTCAAGCATTTGTGGGTTCTGTGCCATGATAATACAGCTAGGTTGCTTTGGGATCTCCACATTGTGAGGATCTATCAGTGCTGGTCCAGGATACACATTCTGTCCAGTTCTTTGCATATTTAGCACAGGTGCAAGCCTCCCATCCTGATTCTAGTTTCTGAGCAGCTTTCCATTAGCTCAAAATCTGATGAGATATTTGCTGTATAGTTATAAATGTACGTATAATGCCCTTGCCACCCCCTAGGAAGGCAACATGACTCCAGTTCATGTGTGAGCAAACTTAAAACAGTTTGGGAAACATTGAATACTTGGGTTAGATTTTAAAAAAAATATTTTGACATTTCTGAACTGATTTTTTTCCTAAACATATTTGTCTCTGAAAATGCCAATTTGGGATGAAAATAGGTTGGAAAATATCAGCCTTTTTCCCTAGGAAGGAAATTTCATCTGTCAACTCACTGTATCATCCAAAACAAGTCCAGGGCAGAAATAAGCAGAAAACACATGTCCTAAATAGGTACCTTTCTGTCTATTGCTGAGCCCAAGGAGTTTAGCTCAAATGGGAACCATTTGGCATGGGCTGCTTGCCTTTTTTAATGGCCTAATTTTGCAGCAGTAGCCATGACTATCATAACAATGAAAACAAAAAAAACCATGGAATTGGACTCAGACTTAGCACATTCTGTCTGCCCGTTAGGGGAAAGTCCAACCAAAACCTTCACTCCCAAACACACGCTAAATTTTTAGAAGGTTTGCCTAGGGATTCATAGCTTCTAGCTCAATTTCCTCTTTGCTACCAGTAATTGTATCAGATCTGTTTATGAAAAACAACCTTCAGGCTTCCATATTTTTCTAGCAAGTTTATATTCTACACCACCTTGGAGTTATTCAGTTACAAAGGAAGAGAAAGAAAGTGTCTTTAAGCCAAATTCTTTGTCCTCATAATTTTGGCAGCAGCAGGGGCTTCTGAATTAGCTTTTGTAGTTAATCCCAACAGGTCATGCTGCTCTGGTTTCTGACTTCCTTTCACTTTGTGTGATCACTGACAGTTGTTCAGTCAGGAGGAAACCTGCTTTGTCCTTTCAACCTACTGGAAGCAGGCTCTGCTGAGTGCTTCCCTCCTATTCCTAATGCCAGGGCCTGTGCAGTGCCCTGCATTGGTTTCCCTGTTAGCAGCTCTCATCAGTAGTTGCAGCAGAGGACTTCTTCCTCAGACATATATAGATATTTACAGTTCTTGTTTATTAATGCACTAAATAGCAGCCAGAGGAATAAAAGTGTATGACTCACCATCCTGCCTGATCTTTCCTTAAGGAAACACTTTTTCTACCTATCAGTAAAAAAGAAAGACTATGAAAGAATACACAAAACAAGGTAGGCATGATAGAACCATTTATGGGTCTCTGAGAGTATGTATGTTGATATTAGATTGCCTGCTTAGTAAAGGCTCAGGCTTTGCTCTTGGAGATATGGCTTTGAAATTTCCCACTATTGCAGCTGAATATTTAAGGCAACAGACCCTTTCCTTGGGAAGGTGTCTGCCCTCTCTCCTTCCCTCCGCTTCTCCAAGGTCTTTTGCAAGACAGTTTTGTAGCCACCTCTACAGCTGTTGGATTAATCTTTACAATTCCACATATTGGGCCTCTTTGCCTTCTCCCACTCAAAATAATAAGTATTTTTTAATAAGTCTTTCTTGTTTTACAGTAGGGTCAGCATTTGAATGGAGAAATACTTTAGGCAGAAGATTATTGCTAACAATCCTTATTTCCTTAAAAAAAAAATCCTAGCAAACATTGGGGAAAAAATCTCTACTGCTAGCTCCACACATCACATTATTTTTCCCTCTGCAGTGTGTTGCCTTTAAAACTAATAACTAAATGTGAAGATGTAGAAACCAAAAGATTGAACCGCAAACCTTACTCGTGTACTCACCATGCTGGAAGTGAGGGCCACAGCACTGCCAAAGTACCGGAAAGATGGAGGCATGTGTCCCCAGCACAGAACCCAACTGCTGGCCAGGCATCATAGGTGTATGTAATAGCCTGGCACTGCTAGACTATTCCTATCTGCAGAAAGCTGAAGGAAGCGGGTTTATTACACGTGGGCCGAGTGATGCTTTAGGTGATACATCTCAGTCAGATTTGAGACTGTTCATAAATTCGGAGTATGATGCAAGATAATGTACAACATAGAGCTGAATGTACTGAGTCCTTTAAAGAAAGTTTCTGGACACACTGCTTGATATTAGTTTCTTGCACTCTGGGCATGAAGTATTTATTTTTTGAAGCTTGAACTGTGCATTAGGGACAGACGTGATGGACACAACAGCAGCATATACTTTTCCCTCTCAGTTCTCTTCCTTCCAGTATAAAAAGCATACAAAAAACCCTAAAAGGAACTGCAAGTGCTTGAGGTGCCAGGAATGAAAAGATTTTTCATTTAGTTAATTTTCTACGCAGAATTTGAAGAAAAAAGTGGAAACAATCTTTTTGGAGGAAAGGCGAGCTCTTTTCATCTCCTCTGAGAACTAAAGAAAAATTGAGCTTTAACTTCTAGCTTGGAAATATCTCTTCTGTGAGCGATCTGATAAAATTTTAAGGGACAAATTTGAGCTGTGATGGATGACTTGTGGTTGTGACTTTTCAGCAGAGAGGAGGAAAGGACATTTATCATTTCAGACTCACGGAAAAATCTCATAAAATAAGGAATAGAGTGGTAAACATGAACATGAAATGACTCAGGTTATTTAAAATGCAATGCAAAGCCTGAAAATGTGACCAGTGACAACCAGGAAGAAAAACTATAAATATAAGTAGTCAGGAGAAGCTGGCCTGTTATAAATGGCTCAAGGAATCCGTCGGGGAAAAATACACTAGAATTTTGAACCCAAGTCCTGAATAAATGCTTGATACACTAACTGGGTTACATATTTCTGTTACTATTTTTGTAAGTTTCCTTCTCAGAAGAGTCTGTTCTGGACAGGATGTCTGACCTCCTGCATAACTCAGGCCACACAGTTTCACCCAGCCATTTTTGCATTAAGCCCCAAAACCTGCAGTTGAATCAGAGCCTATCTTTCACAAGGGCAGGACCTCTTATACAGAAGGCTCCACCTGATGGTTAGAGCTGTGGCAAGTTGTGTTTGCTGTTAAGAACTTCTGTCCTGTTTCCAGCTGAATCTTGCTTCAGTTGACAGCCATTTGGCCTTTATATTCCTTGGAATACTAAATTTAAGAGCTCTTAAGTCTCAATTAATTGTTAGGGATAACTGGTTCTCCTCATTCCATTAACTGAATGTAAATGCTGGTGAGAATAGGTTATGGCATGAGAAACATCCCCTCTTCACACAGTCGTCCACTGTTTGGCACTCTGTAATATTTGGTCCAACAGACAAAGTAATCTGCAGAAGATGAAGGCTTGAGGAATGAAACTGTGGTGTAAAGAAATCTTTTCTCTACTTATATGCGGCCCTCATGAAAATCAGAGATGTTTCTGGAAGAAAGTAATTTCTATATACTTTGTATGAAACATAGGTGATGGTGTTTATTGTAATTATTTAGAATCAATGAGGGGATTTTATTTTTTTCACAGACTTTACTATGCACCTACCTTCATACATATAATTAAAAAAACAACTTTTAAGGGTCAGTGAGAGAAGGAAAGATATGTCAAGGTCTAAACATCTTGTGTTCAGACTTGTTTAATAATTTAATGGTTACTCTGCATATTGCATGGATTTGGAGTCAAACTTATTTTACACAACTGCCAAGTTACCCTGTGACCAGCCAAACCGAGGAACAGACTGATTCAGGATTGCAGTCAGATCCATTTGAATTTTCTTTTTGTTCACACAAGCTTTTTTGGTTTTTTACCTTTCCAAAGCTGAAAATAAATAATTTCATATGATCTAAGGTTTTTTTAAAATGAGAGTTGCATCAATCTTGGGAATAAGCGTACTTAAAAAATACAAATGTAGTTTTGGCTACATATCTCGAAGTTTTGCTACTGCATTTTTTTTGCCTTCAAGAAGCACTATAGTTCTCCTGTCTGTATTGCAATTCTTGCAAAAGAAGTGTGCCTATTTGTTTTCTCCAAAATCCTATTAGAAAGACAGCTCATATCTAACAGTAGTATTTTCATCTTGCTCTGTAAAAATGTCTGGTATTAGTATAAAATAATATATCATGAGCTTACTAGTGTGCCTGCCTCAGGCACTGCAGACACTGCAGCCTGGAAAGATGCCTTATGACATGCAGCCATGTTTCCTGACAAGTGTGTACACAGCCACAAAAGAGTCCAAAAGAAAAGTATACGAATAAATTCCTGCAGATGGATAGAGATAAAAATAAAAAACAGTATCTTAAGAAGAACAGGCACTCTCAGGTGTGTATGAGGTTTTTTTGGTCATTGATAGTAAGCCTTATGTGGATCCATGAATTAGGTTCTGTAAAATCATTCCCACTATTTCAAAAACTTTGAAGTTTCTTCTCATCACGCAAGAGGATTTCCGCTCTATGGATTTCATTATTGAGAGGTACCTCCTGCAGGAACTTTTCATTGTTCACCCTTCAGTACCCCCTGCAAGACCTTCCCATCAGCATGTTACCTATTGTCAGCTTTCCCATAGAATGCAATGGGGGATGGGGAGAAAGCCATTTGCTGCCAAAGGTAATTTGCCCTAGTTTTGCACCAGTAACACCCTACTGAACTGTGGGCAAATTGTTTATATGGAGGATATAGGATAACAGAATTAAATCAGATTGGTATGGTGATAAAACATTTCACATCCGTTTTTGAGTTGTTTAAAGTCTCATGTGTCATCTTCCAGGACTGTTTAAGTCTTCAAATGGCTGGAGACCCTTGACCTGTAAGCTCATTGATTTTTCTTCCTTAATGTTTTGATAGAGTTGCTACAGAAGAAAAAAACATACAGGAAAAGCACAATAACCACTTTTGCATGCCAAATTTATTGATCCTTTATTGATTACGGCCACAAAGAGAGATGAAGTATTACTATGTTTGTTTATTGTGTTAACTCTGCTTGCCTGGCAGTCACTGATTCTCTCTGCTACCTATGCCATCTCTTTGACACTGTGAAATTCTCTGAAACGTTCTGTGGAATATTCACAGGAATGCCCATAAAGCAAACATGCCAGGAGTGTATAGACAAATCAAAATGTGTTAAAGATTCGGAGAAAATCCTCTGGCTGAACCAGAAAATATACACAGGAAATATACATGTTAGCTAAACAGCAGTTTAGAAACATCTGTGACAATAGTAACAGATTACAAACAGTAGAGCAGTTATACTGGATAATGGAATGAGAAACAGCACTGATGGCATTTTTCCCCAGGCCAAAGTTGTCACAAAAAGTGATTGATGTCAAAAGTTGGATCTGATGAAAAAGGACATTTTGATGAAATTTTATTTACTTAAGAGTACTTTGAAATGCTTAAATAACAAATTATAGCTTCTGGCTTCAGAGAACACTATTAGTTTTAATGTCACTTGAGGTATCTTAATGAAAAATACAGGACATTAGCTGATTTGGAATAATTCCTAACATTTTCCGAAAAGGAAGCTTCAAGTTTTTAGAACCGTATGTAGTTCAAAAGCAATTCTTGGGTATTCTGCTGGGTTTCACCTAATCCCTGGTTGGATTTGTTCATCTCCATTTAGCAGAAATACATAGAGACCAAAAATAAGCAAGGGATGTTCTACACTTAACATGTTAATCCAAGGGTTTTATTTTTATCCTATTTTCATTCTCTTTCGTATATATCCACATTATCCTACAAGTGAGCACTGCAATGAAAAGGCCTTTCTCTTTTCAGTAGCTTGGTATATGTTTTGTTATACACATTTCTGCTGGACATTATAGTGAGTCACGCATAGATATCCTTGATAAAAGAAAATCAAATATAACAAAAGAAAGAATTATTTCATTTGCCTCTCCCTATTTAGTTAAAATACTAATTTTTTGTACTGCGGGTCTTCCTAAGGACTCATTATCTTAGCCATTGGCCTACTATGATAAGTACTAATAAAAATATAGCAAGAAGAAAATCTCTGCCTCAGAATTTAGAGCTGGGACAAGTTCAGAATAAGCCAAAAAATTGGGATTTATTGCATAAGAATAATAAGAAAAGTTAATCTATTTTTACACCATCATGTATGTAGATTTTTCAGATTTTTAATTTAAATTATAGTTCTTAAATACCTTGTGGTGTAACAAAAAGCTCAGTGTTTTAAAGCCATATTTCATCAAAGACATTTGGATTATTTCTGGGTATTTATGAAACTTTTATCTATGGCTCATAGCATCTTTTATATATACCTTAATGCTATGTTTCTGTTGTACTTCTTATCAAAATTAATAAACTCTCTTTATGAGCCATTCATAAAGAACACAGAGAAAGAAATAGGTCATGTTAATGGTACATTTTTTGTGGGTAATTTACAAATTTTTGTATACTACATAAACTCCCTGATTCTCCTTTAGCTGATATGTAAATGCAGCTGGATGCTTCTGCATACAAAGTAATGGCTTGCAGCAAATAGTGCCAGGACATGCCTTTGAGAAAAATTGGTATTTGTAGCATGTCTTCCAATTTGACAAGGCTGGGTCCGTGCTGGAATACTTCATTTTCTTTACTTGACATTTTGACTGGGATCACCTATGGCAGCAAACCATTCTAGTAACAGTCAGTATTGTTCAGTACTTGGAGTCCACCCTATTGGTCATGCCTGTTTCACATATGCAACATAATTCAAGAGGTCCCAAGGACCTCATGACAATGTAAAAAAGGAGTGCCAATTTATATATATACTCTAGCTTGAATGCAAATACTAGTTGTTATTGAAAAGAACTAAGAAACAGTTAAAGCCCTGGAAGAAGACCAAGGAAATGGCAGTGACCTTCAGCACAAATACTGTCAGCGCAGAGTAGGGAAAGAGCATAAATAACAAGGTAAGTCCTATACACAAACAAAACGTGACTAGAAACAGCACTGGGTCTGAGATGGCAAAAGGTGAAAGAGGGGCAGGAGGGATGTATTTTGTTATTTGAGTCCTTCCTTATTCAAAGCAACATGAATGCACTTTCAGAGTAGGCAGAACTTTTGGGAAGGAATGAAAGAAATGGGTAGTCAGTACTTGTTGAAGAAGAGGGTGTCAACACATTTATAACTGTCTGCCAAATATGCTCTGTCAATAAAGAGCTTTTCATGCACCTTTGATATTTCTGCCCTCCAAAGAAAATTTACCAGTGACTCTGTATGGGAATGTTCACTTTTCTGAGCTGAAAGAAGTCATAAATATACCTTTACGATTACTCAGGAGTTTAGTAAGAACTGTAGCATTCCACAGACATGTGAGATGAAGGTGTAAAATTAATGCTCATTTTATTTTTTGATTCCATTTAAGTAAGACTTGTAAAGGTAAAGCATTTTGAAGAAGATATAATTTATTAAATGTGATAATTTTAGACAGTTTGCTGAGAAAAAAAAAAAAACTTTATTGCAGATCCAGAATATTTCTATCAAAAGCTTAGAAAAAATAATAAAATGCTGAAATTTTTGGAATAAGTTCCACCTCATTGAAAGAAATTCCACTCTATTTAATTTTGAAAAATGCCCCCAAAAATAAACAAAGCGAACAAAAAAACCAGGCAAAGGCAAATGGCATCTACCCCACCTTGGTGATGTAGGTACCAAATTAAAGCACTGGATTCATGTGATTGCCTCATTGGGAATCTATGACATGAGACCTCAGCACGTTGCAGTCCCAGTTTGTGCGTGGGGGTGAAGAACGCCCTGTTCACACGAGTGTTGCCCATATATGTCTGGAAATTCCAGCGTGTGCTGACACCAGCCGGCTTCTGCGTGGGTGCAGCTCAGCACTCAGTACAAAACTGGGATGGACGCAACCGCCAAAGCTTGGCCAGGAACCTCCCTCGAGGAATGTCAGGAATGCCCTCAGCATTTATTCAGCAGGAAGCTATTGGCTAAAGTCACACGTCAGCAGTTGCATAAGTTTCTTAACAAAGCAGTTTGGATCTCTTCAGAACAGAGGTGGGCTTCTTAGTTATGTGGGTAGATGATTATTTGTTTCAATTATATTAAATCCTCTAAATAAGGGATCAGCTTTTGCATATCTATTTCTGTTTGGTTTTTGCATATAAGCTAGTGTTGTCTTTTGGCCCCACTGTAGTTGGTAAGTATTTCTGAAATAATTTTGATATATTTGAGTCTAACAATAGTCACAATTTCTTCTTACAGTCATCTAGGTGGAATGGCAGATCAGAATGATAAGCAGTCATCGGTTTAAAGACCAAAATTTTACTGGCTTGCTGTTAAAAACAAGGAAGGTAATAAATGATGCAGGTAAATGCAAAGTGACAGACAGTCAATACTGAAGAAGGACTACAAATTTGCTTCTGATTCCCAGTTACAATCCATTCAGAATGTGAATATGATTTGACAGTGAGAAAAGAAACATAAACCTTTAACTTTGGGGTTTGTTAGGTTTTATTTTAATAAATGTCTGTATTGGTAAATGGATAGATTAAGTTACCAAAAGAAGTAAAATTCTGAGGCTGCCCTTAAACGGCTGCAGTAGGAAAGTGGTAAGAGAAATACAAAAAAATTTTCAGTGTCTTACAAAAGTGCCTTCCTCTGGCTTGCTCAGGGCTTGTAACTGTAAATGCTGTGCACTTGAGCACAGCACTAATAACTTCAATGGTATTAATCTTGTGCAAATATGAACGATCTGCAAAATTCTTGGAAGATTTGGTGCCTTGCAAGTTCAAGCATTTGCAGTAGCTAGTGTACAGCCTAGGACACAGAGAGAACTATTGGCAAAAACAAGCTTTTCTGTCCTTTTCAGAGATGTCATGATCCACAGAGACATTTTGTGAATTAAGACCATACTCAAGGCAGTGGTTAGTGAGGCACACACACATTGCTCCCTTCTCATCTCATGGGGCATGGACTTCTAGAATATTGTTTCTTACTATGATAGGAAGTTTGTATTCAGTCTTCATGGTTTTTGGTGTCTAGTACGTAGATTCCTAAGCCTGAAAAGACAAGATTCTCCATAAAAAACCATAGTACTCCATCATCATCTCTGCATGAATGCATATGTAATTATGAAGTTGACAGCTGGTATATATGCATAGGATGGCAGAGCAGAGCCATACTCACTGAAGTGGGTTCCCACCACAGCTGCCTGTTGAAGAGTTGCATGATTTTGTTTCTTTACTCTGCAACTTCTAAGTTTGTGTCGAATTTAGGTGTTTCCTCCTTTGCTTTTGAATCACACACACACAAAAGAAAAAAACCAAACACAAAAAAGAGCCCACATTTGCCCAGTGAAGGTTCAAACATAGCAAAGCTTGTTATGGTTGAGCAATAACAATTTTATTGGGATAGCAGTTTTCTTCAAATCCTAGAAAAAAGTTTTACCTAGGGAAGAAACTGGCAGTATAGACGTACTCATGGAAATCTTACACACCTTTACATAAGCTTATTTCCTACATTTATACATAGATGTGTGTTTGTGACTGTGTAATGTGGGTTTTGCTTTTCTGTGTATAGAGTATAGCTGAAAGGAGATCTATGACATTTTAGATGCATTTATTTTGCGATAGAAGCATTACATAGTGTTCTCTGCTTGTACAAACTATGACCCAACACCTGACCTAGGGTTAAAACTTCAAAAAATGTTCAGATGCCTAGATATTAGCTTTATTTTACCTGGTCTGGTATGCTGTCAGTTCCTCATAATTTGACTGGAAGCCAGACATTTTCCCCATTAGACACAGGGTGTCTATGCGTCCAAATATAAATGAAAAAAATCAGTTTGGCTTTTGGTCAGCAGCATTGTATTAAAATACAATATACATAAACCCATGCATATGTATATATTGACTGTAGAGATTATAGTTCCAATTTCTGCACGGTCCATATGTTGAGTAAAATGATTCTTACTCCTGGGATGAAAGCATGTATTTCACACTCATCTTCACCAGGCTGAATTTTTATATACAATTTCTGATTACACTGGGCTTCCTCTAAGAAAGTAGGACAGCAGGCCATGAATAGCCTAAGTTTCACTAACCAGACAACTGAAGTAATCAAATACCACTTTATTGTTAAATTCTGTTTAGATTGACAAGACCAAAAAGAGGCATTAGGGAGATGATATTTTTATTTACTGACTTATGAGAATAGAACACAGGTTACATCATCTTTGCTGTCTCTCTTTTCATTGGTAGAAATTAATGTAGTTTATAATTTCTTAATAGAATGGTGGAGTTAACACACACTTCTTTATAGCAGAATAGTCTCACGTGGTTTTAATTTTCTGCTTTAGAAACTCACGGAAATATTACCACTAGCATGTAATTAAAGAGACTGATATGTCTTTGAAACGGAGAGCAGCCTCTGCCATCATCCTTTACCAAATAACAGTATAAATCCCGATTAAACACTTTTCATTAATTTTCTTTTATTAGTCTCCACTTTCAGAGTAGGAGAAAAGAATGCAAGGTAATGATTTGAGGAGATAAAATACCACATGCTATTCTGCAGAAACTGTATGGTAACTCTAATGGAACATGGTAACTCTGCAGGAAACCGAAGTAACTGAGTAATAAATTGTGTCATCACTATCTCTGTTACCTCTTGACAAATTTCAAAGATCTCACTGGATATTATTTTTATTGAATAAAGTGAAATCAGCATGAGAAGTGCTGCTTCATTTTGCATTATCTTGTGAGAGCAAGTTGTGACTTTCGTATGTACAACAGTTTGCTATTGAAAATCTAACCATCTTCTTGTAATTTGGAAAGAGAAAGAGCTGTTCATCTTCTTCAGGTCTCCACTGACATACACATGTATCAAGCACCTTATTCTTCTTGTACTCTTTTTCTCAATCAGCTGCTCCTGACTACTGATCAACATAGGTCAGATACTGATTCTGTATATTGGCAAGATACGTTGTCTTCTTTGCTCTGTACACATAGGCATTGATGAGCAGGCCAAAGGAAAAGAGATTACGCTTTTGCATTCATCCATATGCTAACTGTATGATTGCACAGGGTGCCAGTGTTTTTGTTGGGCTGCTTTTGCTACACATTCATCCAGCTCACACCCTCCCAACGTGTTGGGTCAATTGTGTTGACAATACAACAAAGAGAAGATAACAAATTCCAGCTGCTCCAGAGGTGCAGTAGGGTTGTTAAATATTCTTAGCATAATTGACCCAGCAAACAAGTGGCATGACAGGAACAATAACACTGGAGATGATTCTAGGTTTGAAAGTAGTTCCAAAGGGTTTCTTAAAGATAGGACTACACACACCGTAAGTACTCATGCATGTAACTGTAAGATGAACATAGAGACACAGAACTATATAGTCTGGAAAGGATGTCTGGAATTTATAAAGTCCATTGTACTAAGAGCAGGCCCATTGTACAGTAGTTTTTGGCAGCATCAGCAAGGCATCCTTAAATCTAAAGGGCACTTACAAGTCAGTTCTGTAAATAGTATTAAAGAGTAAATTATCTTCCCATAGTCGGCTGATCCAGAGAACACAGGATCATTACTGAAGTGTTACAATACTAATGAGGAGTAAAACAACTGAGAAATTGCTACTGCTGTCGTGTTGCTTCTGAGCTACAGTATAGTAAATAGGTAAAAAAACACCGAAAAGTTTAGCTTGTGCCCAGGAGTAGTATCCAAGCCAACAGTAAAAAATATAGAAGTTCTTATTGTTTGTTAAAACAACCAAACCATCAGACAAACCACATAACATCAGCATCCCCATGTACCAGATGAAGCATGTTTTGACTTGTTCAACACAACATGCATTAAAATAGCTATCCATTCTACAGGATAGAAACTGAGAGCTTCTGAGATACTTCTCCAGCTGAGAGAACTAAAATAATCTATTCTGATTTGAGGTAGAATAATAACGTTTTTCATTGTTTTGGAATGTTTGAAATAACTAATAATGGGAGAAATCCAGATGATCTTTGACAGTGGCATGGAATAGTAGTTTGTTACAGGCCTTTCATAGATTTGGCTGCTTCTCTTCATGTCATAAAAGGCAAAAACAAAAATGTCTGGAACATAGAGCAGTAAAATGGCTATTGCCTTTAACTGGTGGTTGGGTACAGAACTACAAGATAATAAAAAACTATAAAACATCTGCTCTTATATGAGATTATACTCCAGAAATTGCCAGAGTTACCCAGAGCTGAAGGTTAGTCAGACTTTTTCTTCTACCTGCTCAAAAGCTAAAATGAATAGAATTACAAGGACAAAGGTAGCCCAAGGAACTTTTGTGTTGAATTTTCCATACATTTGTCCTTTATTTCTCAGAAATGTAAGTGATCTTGCTATAAATATATGGTAGCCAGCATCTAATGAAAACATCTATATACATACATCTGCTTTCAATATTAAAGTGACATTTATATAACCTCCAGCATATTACTCAATGAAGGATAACAATGATATGGAAATAAGGACTATAAAAATGGTATTTTTCCGATAAAATAAACAAATACATATTTTTAAAAATTGGCTCCACTATTCTGTGTAGATTTCAAAGAGCTGCTGGTCCCATTCATACTAAAATTTGCTTCACACTGAAGAACTGAAATACATATACTCGTAGAAAGGTTTGGCTCAGAAGGGACCTTAAAGATCATCTAGTTCTCAGCTCCCCTTCTACTAGACCATGTTGCTCAAAGCAGTGTCCAACCTGGCCTCAAACACTTCCATGGATGGGGCAGCCATACCGTCTCTGGGTAACCTGTGCCTGTGCATCATCACCCTTACAATAAGGAATTTCTGTCTAGTGTCTGATCTAAACCTACCATCCTTCAGTTTAAAATCATTCCCCTTTGTCCTATCCATACATGCCAAGGTAAAAAGTCCCACTCCAGATTTCTTGTGCAACTTTTCAGGTACTGGAAGAAGCAATAAGTTGCCCCCTCAACCTTGTCTTCTCCAGACTGGATTAACCCAACTCTCTCAACCTGTTTTTATATGAGCGGTGTTTCAGTATTCGTCATCTTCATGGCCCTTCTCTGGACATGCTCCAGCAAATCCGTATTGCCTTTCTGTTGAGAGCCCCAGAGTGGGACATGCTACTCCAGGTGCGGTCTCATGAGAGCAGCTGAATGGGAAGATCATCTCCCTCAACCTGCTGACTATGCTTCTTTTGCTGCAGCCAGAATGTGCTTGGCTCTCTGGGTTGCAAATGGGCACTGCCAGGTCATGTTGAGCTTCTCGTCGCTCAATGCCCCCAAGTCCTTTTCCTCATGGCTGCTTTGAATCCTTTCTCCACCCAGCCTGTACCAAAGTTTGGGATTGCCCTGACCCAGGTGCAGGACCTTGCACTTGGCCTTGTTGAACTTCATGAGGTTTTCACAGTCCCTCCTCTTGAAACTGTCCAGCTCCTTCTGGATGGTATCCTTTCCCTCCAGTGTGTCAGCTGCACCACACAGCTCAGTGTCACCAGCAAACTTGCTGAGGGTGCTCTCAGTCCCATTGACCATGTCACCGACAAAGAGGTTAAACAGCCCCACTCCCTGTACCGATCCCTGGGGAGTATGCACTCCTCACTGGTCTCCGTTTGGATTTAGAGCCATTGACCACAACTCTTGGAGTGTGACCATCCAGACTTTTTATCCACTGATTAGTTCATCCATCAAAGGCATGTCTCTGCAGTTTAGAGACAAGGATGTCATGTGGGGCAGTTTAAAATGCTTTGAACAAGTCCAAGCAGATGAAATCTGTTACCTCTATATCCACCAACACTGTCACACCTGTAAAAAGCCACTAAATTTGTCAGGCACGAGTTTCTCTTAGTTAAGCCATTTTGTCTGTCAGCAATCACCTCCTTATTTTCCATGTGCCTTAGCACAGCTTCCAGGAGGATGTAGGTTCTATACTCCTTTGTTCACCTTAGGTAAGAAGCAAGGCTTCCCAAATTTGACATTATATGGAAATCCAAAAAAGTTTGAGGCTTTTAGTTAGTCTGTCTTAATTTGTATTATTTTAATGATGAGAAAGTATGCACAGCAAAAACATCTGTTATTCTAGTGACTGCAGGTTACATTGATGTAGGATGTTGTCTGCCTCTGAGCTTGCCTCTCTTTCTTCTCCTATGTTTTGTCAGGAAATTGTGCACTGTTTTAATGCTGCTTATCTAACTCATTTTTGCAGTACCTTTGTCCTACCGGAAGCTTAAAGAAGGAGAAGGAAATACTTGCTCCCAAAAAGCAGAAGCTGAGCTCTTCCAGAGGTTTGTAATGTAAGAAATTATTATCTCCCTTTTACTGTGGTTTGTTGAAGCTTGTTTTCTTTTTAAATCACGTTTTTCATGTCACGTGTTTTTCTTTTTTATATCATATGTTTTATGATAAACCATGGCATTTAACAATGCCTTCAATAAACTAACTAAATTTTTTCTTCTTTAGATGCTAATGACTAATTCTTTTTTTGTGTGTTCGAACAATTTGTTTTATTCCACTACCACAACTACAGCTTCACACAAAAGCAATTCCTAGTTAAACCCTCCTTTGACTCAATTTATTCAATGAGCAGTTGTCTATTGTCTTGAAAGCAAGAAAGTGAGCAGGTTCATCAATTAATGGATATGTTTAGATACCTTTATTAAAAACTTCATCCTCTTTGCTTGGTTATTAAGAAGAAAAAGTCTCTTAAATACAAAAGCAGTTTCTCCAGAAGATGTATTGCTTATTTTTTAAAATGGGTTGGCAAAATGAGACAGACATGTCAGAATATTGTAGTTACACCAGTCAAGGCCATTCTATGCCCTTATTTTCCCTGTAGAGAGCAGTGTTCCTCTGGGTTCATTGAAGGCAGGAATAGCTCTTATGGACATTTCCATTCCACATATATCAGATGTTTGTGCCTAAATGATGAAGCATTGCCACTTGCACATGTCTGATATTCAAGCTCATATAATTTTTCATTTTAAGTAGGTGGTATGTTCTGGGAAAACAAAATATCATGCTTCTTCAGTGCATCGTGACCTTTTCAGCTACCCTTTCTTTGGAGGGTCTGACACAGACTAACAGCATCTTCCCCATCTGACATGACACCATCAGTGCCTCTTTCACAAGGAGTTTCTTCACAGTAAATGTATTTCTGTTTGTTCCAGTAAATCCGGTAATGCCAGAAATGAATCTTTTCCAATCTGGTTTCCTAGATGCATGACTGCGGAGGGAGGAATTTAAACAGAAACCAGAGCTGCTGACTATTCATCAAGGAAATATTTTATATACACAGTTAGGATTCCTTCACCAAGCTTGTACATTAGTATATTCAATTTACATTATGCAGAGCTTGCTTCCCAAATATTGTTCAGTCCAGTGTCTGGACAAGGACTTCCCCTGCCTTTGTTTTTCATTTAGCAATAGAGTAAAAACTTCTCATCTCTCATATTAACTGACTGCATCCTATATGGTAGGGCTGCAAAACTTACAGATCATCACCCTTTATTTCCTACAAGTTACAAGAAAATTTCTTTATATTAAAATTAGATGACTTGAAGAAATAAAAAAACATATAGCCTACTAACAGTGTTTGAAAGGTTTTTTCAGTCCTTAAGAAAGAACAGGGTCCTCACACATGCTCTGTGGCAACTTATAAAAAGAATGTGCAAAATGCACAAAGAGCAAAGCCAGGATGAGGTCCTGACATGTTAGATACTATGTCCTTAGCCAGAGAAAACTTTCACTGGCTTTCATGCACTAGAGAGAACATGTATGGTGCCAGTTTATAATCTCAGCTGCACCAGTTCACAGTCCTGAAATTACACTTCTTTCAGCTGCTGCTAGAATTAGAACTGATTTCAAGTAACAAGGGCACAAGTATTACAGGCTTGTGATTTCAAAATGTTTCAGTAACACTACTTTAAAGCAATGAGATTTTGATCCAAAAGAGGTAGAAAACAAAAGAGTTAATATATTTTACACTTATTTTCATCAAGTTCACTGACAAGTACCATCAGAGCTCAGCTGTCAAGCAGACAGCCCAGCTCTGTAATGATGGAAGATGGAACCTGTTCATTTCCTTGCCTTCCTCATTATGGCCAACTGTTCATTCTCTAAAAATATGACTGTGGAAAAAGTTAGAAATGTTTCAATTGAATCAGTTCTCCTTTATAAGTCAGGAATTTACTCCACAGATATAAACAAAGTCTCTGCATTATGCAATCACGTAAATCAGACTATAACTGGTACTCTACATTTATGTTGTCCTGAATAGTTTTGGATTACTTTAAATGTATAAATTCATCACTATTCAGATTTTGCATTGCTTTGCAGAACTTTATATCTAAAAACTGCAGCAAGGAATTTATCAGGGGGGCAGAATTTAATATTGAAATTCAAATTACTAAAACTGAAAGGATCTTCTGCAGCTTCATTTGGTTTCTGTGACTTATATCCTAAAAATAAAAAAATAATAGCAGCAAATAAAATGTTACAACAAAGCCCAATAACTTTGCCTCTCATATAATCTCAGTTTTGTTGTTTTGCTTGGAGTCTCAGTACATGAAATTTTATCTATAAATCAAACTCTTGGAAATAAACTTGCTGAAATCACAATCAGAGTCAAATATTTATGTGATGATTTTTGTGAGAAGTTCAGTAAATATGTTGTCATCAGTTAGAGTCTCAAAAAAACATCTCAGGTTTTTTTCTCTTCAACTTGGAAAAATATGATTCAGTCGTGGACAGGAAAATTATGCTTGAAAAAACAGCTTTCTAGCAGATCTGCACAGGAGTGTCTTCACTGTGCGGTCCAGTTTTTGAAACTTTCATAGTGTGCTCATATTCCTTTGACACTTCCCACAGTTGCTACTTGGACAGTCCTTTAAAGACTCCCTCTGTCTTCCTTCCCCATACTGATCCCATTTGTTCCTCTTCATCAATCTCTCCTCCCTGTCTCCCTATATTTTGGGGAATTTAAGCCTGATGGTTTCTTTCTTTTTTGTCTTAATCATCCTGTCTTTTCCCAGCTGCAAACATTCAGATCCCATTTCCATACCCTTCCTTTATTATCTTCTTCTCACATTACTTGACTTCACACTTTTCCTTCCACATCCTCCCTTGTTCACCGTTCCTGTTCCTATTTCCATACTGTCTTACCACCTTTCCTAACTTGCAGCTACCTTGTCTGGCCTAGGAGTGCTTCTGCACTCATGGCAAGTCATTTGCCATGGAACACCTCTTGCTTGTTTAGGTACTGGTACTTTGTGCCAACAGCCGTTGTCCTGATACTGGCTGATAGATCCCCTTCAGTTCTCCAGTAATCTCTCTTCAACAGCCTCTCTTTTCCCACCCCTTGACTTCTGAGGTGTTTGGGTCCTTGTTTTCTACTTTCATACATTGGCTAGCATCTGACCAGTGCTCCCAGGGACTACTGCAGCGTAGGTAAACCCATGGCTAAACAAATAAATAAATCGTATGCATATATTTCACTGTGAGTCAAAAACAAGCTGCCATTTTTTAAAGTTTTTCTTAAAAGCCTCAAATGCTTATGAGTTAGATATAAATCAGAATTTAGAACACACTGGAAATCTGAGACATTAAGACGCTTTGTATTGAGTATTATAGATAGATAGGGAACCGTGGTCCGTGTTGGAATCCTGCCTGTTTTTGTGGCTTAACTGAATACCAAGACAAACAAGAATTGATTTTGTATCATTTACAAACAAGGAGTGAAAAGGAAAGGGGAAAATTAAAATTGCAATGAAGACCGTAAGTCTACAAGTCTGTGCAGTCACATTCAGAGCTTTAACTGCATGGTAAACTCTATGGTCTAAAGTAATGGTACAACTTCACCTTACACATTTCGATTAAATCTTCACATTCCATCTCAAAAAAAGTGGATTGCAGGATTGTAGGAAGTCTAATAAAGAAGAAAAGAGTACACAAACTGGTTTTTAAAGTTTATAGACTGCACACTCGGAGTGGTTTTATCTTCATGGGTACAGAAACCAGGATCTTCATGAGAACCTTTCCTAAGTATGAGTGTAGTTCAGTTTGTATAGTTAGGTTTTCACACAAGCTGACCTTAGTTTGGTAAGGTCTAAAGAGATTTTTAAAATCCTTTGAAATAAAGGGTGCTGTATAAATCTAGATTAATACGTTTTTCCTGCAGGTACTATTTATGTTTATTTTGCCGTTTTTCAGGTTTCCAGTGAAGAAACAGCTACTAGCTTAGTGTTTAACTCTGCATATTTACATAAAGTTTTTCCATGTTACTCCTCATTCCTAAGAAATAAAGCATGCTTGTTTAAAAAAATTCTGAGGCACATTCCGGTAAATTTTCATTTTTAACCTTTTCCTTGCTTTCTATTTATATTCCACAAATACAAAGTTAAAAAGCTCAACAAATCCATGTAACTGCAGTAAAGGCAACTGCATCATATTTATTCTCCTTATGTTCTCATTGGTTGTTTAGAAACTCACTTCTTTCAGAGTGAGAAACTTTTTAAATTCCAGTCTAAATTCACGCTTTATTCTTCATGTTGCATGTCTCTTTCCTCTTCACAGATGCTTATTCTGGCTGTATTTCAAGAAAAGAACTGTCCATCTTCTCTACTTATGTTTATCTAGATTTGATAAACTATGTAATTTTGTTACAGTTACCTAAGTTTCCACAAACATGGGAGAGCAGAACTGTACACACTTTTTTCATTTTGGATATGTAATTCAGGCTGTGTGGAAAAAAAAATACATTCCCTTGAAAGTGCCTCTCCTAATACATCCTACATTTGCCTAGATGTTTGACTTTTTTCCTGGAGATTTAGCTGTTGTGTTTAACTGAGCTGATTAACTCCTACAGTGGGACAATGGGATAGATGAGAGCAGTGGACGTTGTCTACCTGGACTTGAGCAAGACTTTTGACACTCTCCTGTGATATCCCCACAGGCAAGCTCAGGAACTGTGGGCTGGATGGGCGGACAGTGAGGTGTTTTGAGAACTGGCTGAATGGCAGAGCTCAGAGGGTTGTGATCAGTGGCACAGGGTCTAGTTAGAGGCTTGCCACTATTGGTGTCTCCCAAGGTTCAATACTGGGCCCAGTACTGTTTAATTTATTCATTGATATCTTAGATGAAGGGGAGATGCCTCCTCAGCAAGTTCACTGAGGATACAAAGCTGGGAGGAGTGGCTGATACCCCAGAGTGCTGTGCAGCCCTTCAGAAGTACCTCGACAGGCTGGGGAGAAGAACTGTCTGAAATTCAACAAAGGGTGCAGGGTCCTGTGCCTGGGGAGGAATAACCCCATGGACCAGCACAGACTGGGAGCTGATCTGCTGGGAAGCAGCTCTGTGGAGAAGGACCTGGGGGTGCTGGTGGACAAAAAACTGTCAATGAGCCAGCAGTGCCTTCGTGGCCAAGAAGGCCAATGGGATCCTGGGCTGCATTAGGAAGAGCATGGCCAGCAGGTCGAGTGAGGTGATCCTGCCCCTCCACTCAGCCTTGGTGAGGCCTCACCTGGAGTGCTGTGCCCAGTTCTGGACTCAGTACAAGAAAGACAAGGAAATACTGGAGACAGTCCAATGGAGGGCTGCAGAGATGATTAGGGGACTGAAGCATCTCTCTAATGAGGAAAGTGTGAGAGAGCTGGGCCCGTTTAGCCAGAAAACAGGACGAGACCTCATCAATGTCTATCAGTATCTGAAGGGAAGATGTCAAGAGGATGGATCCAGGGTCTTCTCAGTGGTGCACAGAAACAGTACAAGAGGGAAAAGGCAGAAACTGATGCACTGGAAGTTCCACCTCAACAGGAAGATGAACTTCTTTACCATGAGGGTGACAAAGCACTGAAATAGTTGCCCAGAAAAGTTGTGGAGTCTCCCTTATTGGAGATACTCAAAAGCTGTCTGGACAGCATCTTCAGTAACATGCTGTGAGGGACCCTGCTTGAACAGGGAGATTGGACCAGATGACCTCCCGTCGCGTCTTCCAACCCTACCCATTCTGTAATTCTGTAATTGATTAATACAAATTAACTTTTTTCTTTTATTTGCTTGAACTTTACCCCAGCCCACTTGATTAGGCATTTCAATGCAGGCCACAGCAGTTCAGGTCTCATATAGATATATATATAAACTAGTAAATTTGTATGGGAAAGTGGAGGGATGGTTACTTTCTGTAACCCTCTTAAGGTTTTTATTAGATATTTGTTTGTTGTTGCTATTAATTCTGCCTGTTAGTAGGCGAACACTGGTTTTGAAGCTACGTCTATATTTTGCTGATAGCAAAGTCACTAGTATGGTCCTGCTAATATGAAGATTTCCTTGAACAGTCCCTATTACTTCAGCCTAACAAAAATATCATAGAATCATAGAATATGCTCTACCTGCCCCTCTGCTTCCCCTCATCAGGACATTGAAGACCACAATGAGGTCTCCCCTCAGTCTCCTCTTCTCTCGGCTGAACAAACCAAGTGACCTCATCTGCTCCTCATAAGACTTCCCTTCCAGACCCTTCACCATCCTCTTTGCTGCCCTCCTTCGGACTCTAATAAACTGATGTCTTTCTTATATTTGGCACCTAAAACTGCACACAGGACTTGAGGTGAGGCCAGTGCAGGGTAGAGTAGGATAATCCCCTTCCTTGCCTGGCTGGTGATGCTCCTGCCCCCAGGGCACAGCTGGCCCTCCTAGCTGCCAGGGCATTGCTGACCCATATTCAACTTGCCACTGATCCCCAGGTCCCTTTCCAGAGGGCTGCTCTCCAGCCTCTCATTCCCCAGTCTGTCTGTACATCCTAGGTTGTCCCATCCAGAATCCATCACTTGCTAAACTTCATATGGTTGGTGATTGCCCATCCCTCTAATTTTTCAAAGTCTCTCTGCAGGACCTCTCTGCCCTTGAGGGAGTTGACAGCACCTCCCAATTTACTTGGCAAACTTACTTAGTAGTCCTTCAAGTCCTCCTTCCAACTGGTCAGGAAGATGTTGAAGATGTTGAAGAGCACAGGGCAGAGGATGGAGCTGTGTGGAGTCCCACTAGTGACAGGTCACTAGATCTGGTTTCTCACCCATCAAATGATGTGTTTGTCCAGCTGTGTTCTGGATATTTTGTCCAGAAGGATACTATGAGAGATAGCACCAGAAGCAATTGGAAAGCTTTGCTGAAGTCCAAAAATATTACATCTGTTTGCCTTCCTAGATCAAGTAGGTGGGTTACCCTGTTGTAGAAGGAAACCATATTTGATAAGCAGGAATTTCCTCTCATGAAGATGTGCTGGCTGTGACCAAAGACTGAATTGTCCTCCAGGTGTTTTTCAATACTTTCAAGTATAATCTTTTCCATGATTAAACCAAGCACTGAAATGAGACTGACAGGCCTGTAGTTTCCAGGGTCCTCCTTCTTTGCCCTTCTTGAAAATTGGAACAGCGCTCGAAAATCATTGAGAGGGGCTTTGCAATGATACCAGCCAGCTCCTTGAGGAGTCTCACATCAGGCCGCATAGATTTGTAGGGATCCACCTGGAGCAGCAGATCCCGCACAAGTTCAGGGTCAGCTCTCTAAAATGCTCTTAAAAAAATTGTAAGAACTAGTGTGTCAATAATGCCTAGAATTCTATGGATTTTTAACATATAAAAGAGAAACCAACTGCACCTGTTTGAAAGCCTAAAGGAACCAGTTAAGATTTGGAATAGACAAAATAACCTTAGTCTTGTGTTCTTTTCCATAAAAAATGAAAAGTAGTTTGCAACTCTTCACATAAGTCTCCAGTCTTCTGTGATTTAGATTGTTACTCCATTCAGTGTCTTCATAGCCGTAAATGATATAATAATAATAATAATAATAATATCAAAAAGCACAAGAGGAATTCCAGTACACATCTGTTGTGTTTCAGACTTGAGGTCAGAACAACAAAGACATCAGCACAGCTGTAAAAGGTCACTTACGTAGCAGGCCCATGGATTTCTTTCTGGCTGAGTCAATAAACAAGCATATTTAATCATGGGTTGGAAGTTGTGAGTGACAAACAGGACAAGTTGTATAAGGAAAAAAATCCTACATTACAGGAGGTGGTATAAAACTACATTCTGAGAACTTTCTGATTCCCCTGTGAAAGAGTCACTAAACTTTCTATCAGGGAAGGTTGAGTCATCCTGTTCTAAGCGAACTAAAATTTGTTTTGGAGAAATTTGTGCCTGGTATTGTTTGTCTTTTCACATTTCATATCATGGTTTTCCATTTGGATTGGCACTAGACCTGACAATATGGAGATAGTTAGGGAATAAACTTATAGCACTTGCAATTTGAGCAAAGGAAATAAAAATAATCACTTTCTTTATGCCAGGTTTGTGATCTTACTACTACAACAGGAAAGTTCAAAAGATGATTAGGTAATATCCAAATGACACAGCCAGAGTACTACTGGAAGGTAAGCCTTATTAGGTCCATGCCTAAAAGTAAAAATTCAATGAAATAGTATATTTTTGTTTGAAGAATTCATCAGATTTAGAATTTGTTTATATTTCACGGTTCATGATACTAAAAAAAACATATGCAAGATACTAAGGTATCAAGAACAAATGAAGACAATGGTACCATAGCAATTGAGAAAAAGGTCTAATGCAACCTCTTAGCAGTTATGAAGAACTTGAACTTCAGTTTCCAGCTTCAGAAGCTCACATATATTCCAGTAATTGCCATTAAAAACATTTACTGCACGCTAACTAATATTGTCTAAGACAACCCCTGGAACAACTGTTTAAATCCGTACTGATAAAAAATCCTTCCACAATAAAAATTGGTCTTTTCCTAAAATGTCAACTTGAGTTTCGCCTTAAAAAGACTCCACTACTGTGTGAGTGGAACACAGGACATGGATGAAACCCATGGCAGAGAAACAGACAACTGAAACAAAGAAAAAAGAGGCAGACATGGATTCCCTCCCAACATTTAGGCACATCCTCATAGTTACTGTAGTATATCATAATATAGTGCATTGAGGGATGTTGCTCAGTTAGGGCCAAACATAATCCCTCGACCCAATTGTCGCGGGTTGAATTTGATAACCGGGCGNTTTCATTCGGCGTGAAGTGTGCTGGCTGCAGGCTCCGCTGGCTCCTGCTGGCACCGTGTGGAATAGAGAACGATCCACCGGTCCCAGGAAGCCGCGTCAGACGGCCTTAAAGTTCCCCCTTAAAGTTCCCCCTCCCAGCAACCCAGTCCGTGCTGCGGCGCTGGGAGTAGTGGGGGCAGGAGAGACAGGAGGGCACCCGGCCCGGCCCGGCCCGGCGGGGCCCTGGGCTCTGAGGCCACCCCTCAGACCTGTCCCAGCACCGAGCTGGAAAAGAAAGCAACCCCCCAAAAATCTCGCCTTTCAACGCAGTTTAAATACGTGACATTGAGAGAAACGTAATTGGTTTAACAGGTTGTCTGTCAATTCAGGTCAACCTACTACACCAATGCTGGTAGGGGGCAGGATTTCACTGTTATTGCCTTGTGCTCTTCTTGCTAGAGGCAGAAAATATTTCTGAAGTCTTTCTGGTCTCTCTTTTCACTTGGACAACATTGAAACAAATAAAAATAAACAAACAAATCAGAAAATTTGTTTTGTACTAAAAAAAGCAGAATCTATCATAAATTTTATAATTAAACTATATTGAAAATTCTCTAAGCATTATTGCCACTTTTTTACAGGGCCTTTTTTACTTGTAGAGGAAGAATCCCTGGTGTTTTGGTTCCAAATGCTCCAGCCTTAGAGGATGTTGAAAATTACGAAGAATAAATGTTGGAAATGCCCAAGACCTCCAACACCTAGCACAGCTTTTTCAAAGATAATTTCCAACCTAATTTGGTTTGTTGGTTTTGTTTCTTATTTAATGCCTTATTAGAACCTGCATCAAACTTCTTGGCCTTCAACAGAATGTGAAGTTTATAAGTTTAAGTGTTCAAGGTCAGGTTGGATAGGGCTTCAGGCAAGGTGTCCCTGCCATGAGAGAAGGATGGGATTGGATGATTTTCAAAGGTCCCTTCCAACTCAAACCATTCTATGAAGTCCAGAGGAGGACAAAAAGAAATACACACCTTTCTGCTTTCACAGGTTGGAATCAAATACTTTGGGACCAGACACATAGAATCACCGCAGTGGAATTCAATATGGGAGGAAAAGAAACCTCTTTCAGGTGAGGTTTATTATTCTGTTTCTTTACATCATTGACAGTTGAAGCAAGCACTTCGATGGTTTAGAAAGGGAAGACTCTCCGAAGCAAATAACTCCCTGTGGAAAAAGCAAGCATGCAGCTAAACAAATGTAATGAATCTTGTTTATCACCAACCCAGACTTTAAAGCTTATGCTACCTAGCAGCCTACGTCTGCAATACAAGACATCATAAGAGTTCCCTTCCGGACCCTTCACCATCCTCTTTTCTGCCCTCCTTTGGACTCTAATAGCCTCATGTCTTTCTTGTATTTGGCACATTAAACTGCACACAGGACTCGAGGTGAGGCCACTGCAGGGTAGAGTGGGATAATGCCCTTCCTTGCGTGGCTGACTGTTAGTCAGCTAACACGGTAGGCTGGGGAAGTAAATCTGGTGATGTCAAAGATACAGCACATTTTATACCTGAAGTAAATAAAATTAATTTTAAGGCCAAAAAATATTTAGGAGTTGTACGAAAGTCATAGTATCAACTATTGTTTCAGCAGAGTGGTTGGGGGGTCCAAGCAACACTTTGGCAAAGCCTTTGCATGGAGGGCTGACTGCCAAGAGCAGCTGTGCAGTGACAAGTCTGGAATGTCTTCTGAGTAAGGCTGGCTGCAAATCTCTAAGGACTCTGAGAGTGGGAGGTTCTTGAATATCTAGAGAAATATGAAAGCCCCATTCAATAATTTAAAAAAAATCATTAGTCATATAAGAAGGAAGCATGAAAATAACCTCGTAACAATGTTGCTGTTTATTCGCCCTAGAAAAACATATTTTGTGTGTGTTCAGTACACTTCCTCTAAGGTTCACTTTTTCTGATGGGTAGCTTTATGAGGTTACGGTTCAAATAGCAGATCAAAATTTAGTAGGTTAAGCTGCTTTCAGGATTCTGAGATTTCTATAATGAAATATAGCTTCATATTCCTACACACCATAACACAGTATTTCAACTTCCTTATTGGCCAGAATTAGAGTTTTCCATGTATTTCAGAAGTGTTACTGTGCTATGTGAACACCTAATTCTGCTCTCTAGGCTCAATACAGGGGGTCACTGATTGAGTAATGAGGTTAATCACTGTAACATCTGTATCAGTCTACTTCCAAGATATATAAAAACAACTTTTGTACTAATGTCCTGTTTTGAAATCTAGTAAAAGAACATTCCTAAATTTATCTTCATACAAAAATTAAAATCTATACCACAAAAGCCTTTAGAAGAAAAATGACACAGAATAAAGGAGAATATATTTACCTGGATCTCCCATCAACTCTTATTTTTAATTGTATCATTTAAGCAACAAAACATAATTCCTGTTAATAAACTGGAACTACTTTAAGATGCAGTAGTGTTCAAACACAGACCAGATATATTCAGGAACAAAGGCCCCATTTAGAATCTGAAGTTCAGCTGTCTAAGTTAGAAACTGCAAGTATTTAGTGCAGAGTGGTCTTCCTTCTATAGGTTTCAATGAACTGTTCAAAAAAAAAAAAAAATTGTAAGGCATTTCTCCTACTTTTTATAGAGTGATTTAAACAAAATTCTTCTACAAAACTATGTCCTACAAGACTCCATATATCAATTTAAGGTATTTGCAGATGGCACAAGCTGATGTGCAATCTGTTGAAACAGCTTGTTCATAACCAGCCTAAGAACAGACCCCTCTATCACCAGGCAATGGTCACCAGCCAAGGCTATCATCTGTAGCTCTTCTCTCCAAAGTTCAGACTGATAGCAACTAAAAAACTGATATGTGGTTTAGGTCTAGATTAAATATCAGGAAAAAATTCTTTACTGTGAGAGTGGTGGCACAGTTTACACAGAGAAGTTCTGAATGTCCTGTCCCTGGAGGTGTTTAACCTGGAAGTCGGATAGAGCTCTGAGCAACTTAGTCTAGTGAAAGGCATCCCTGTCCACATCAGGGGGGATGGAGCTGAGTGGTCTTTAATGTCCCTTCCAAACCAAACCATTCTATATTCTATGAATTCTCTTTTAAAACTGCAACACTGGTTGTTTGCAGATTTTTTTTTAGCTCAGATGCACTTGCATAAATAATGTCCCAGAAGTGTGAAGTTCATTATTTCATTGAAGAGAATT